>JAVXUP010002013.1:0-167712 GCA_033070095.1 Escallonia herrerae
ATCAACCCCTCCCTCCCTCCCTCTATTCATATAAGTCCGTACGTTTTTTGAATATAAAAAAACAAATGAACCATAATATGGTGATAAAGGCAAAATTCTTCCTAACAAAAGTAGTAATCTAATCACCATTAATATCTGAGTAGTTCCCTTTGTCGTTGCATCTCGACACTGGACCCTGTTTCTTGGAACCCTTTGACTTCTTTGCAAATGACAGACCCTCAGATGCAATTCGTTGAAGAACAGCATATTCACCCATTGATTTTACAATCTGGCATGCCGACTCCTGTAGCCGGGAGAGCAAAATGTCAAAGCATAAGCATCCTTCAAATAAGTCAATTGCAGATCAGCAGGACAAAGGGGTTGGGGTGGAGGTAATACAATACTATTCAAATTTACCGGACCAACCCCATGGACTCCCTGCGAATAATCACTCCCAAGAAGAATTGCCAGAGTAATCTGAGAATGATAAACTAAAGTTAGCACTAGGTACCCCATATCCATGCCCCAATAAAAACAAAAACTGTAGATATATTGTTGGCAAATGAACGCAAGATAGTGCCAGTCAGTAACCAAAATATTTCTCCAGGAGCAATAGTTGTACGACAATTAGAACAGATGGACGCTACTAATATGCACAGTCCTGGTGCAGTGACTTCAAGAAGCACCAATATTTTCAGCAGGGCATTATACTTTTTTGGTACTAAAAATGCACTTAAACAATGCAGTAAACTGAAGAACAGTTAGTGTAGAAAGTTTCCTCAATCAATTCAGCCCCATTAAAGCCTTAAACCATGGAATTTGGCATCAGTAGAAATGAATACTTTAACTGCACTCGTGTCTAATTGAGATCACATTGTCTGTCCTAATTCTAGGAATCAACTATTCCTTCACAATATCGACCAACTCAATTTTGCAATCTCTTTTACCCCCCATCAAGCTAGCACGAGTCCCTCATTCTAAATAACGCATGATAAAGCTTGCAAACCATCATTTTCACTTTAAGTGGTGCCACCTCCAATTTATAGTTGTTAGAGTAGGAACACTATAATACGACTAGAGGGTACGGATATGTAATGATTGGGATTTATAAATGGATTACACTTCCCTACTCCAACAATAGCCAATGTCCTCATTTAAGTCATTTCTTGTGCTATCCACTCTGCTGTGGCACTGCATTCATATATAGTAATCATTTGGGTTGCTTTTTAGTGGTGAAGACTCCGAACCACAGAGCAAATCAGCCATTTGGAAAAATTAGTCCATTTATGACATACAGGTAGAAAACAACACTGAAGTCATGAGGGCACCTCTGGCATAGCATCTGCTAAGGGGTAGCACATCACCCTGAGACACAGAATTGAAAGGAAAATAGGCGAAGAAGAAGAAGCACATTACTAGATAATCTATGAGACATAAGGCAATTACCAAAGAGTTCCTTCCAAATCCAAGTTTTCTCTCAATGTCAGCCATTTCATAACAAACGACAAACCCACCTTCCCCTACATCATAAAGAAAAAGTTACTCTGTTAGCAAATATTACAATTTATGAGGAGGCATTAAAATAAAAGGAGGATCAACCACCCTCCCCCCCCCCCCCCCCAACCCACCCCCAAAAAAAAAACGCTGCACAATGGGTACTCACCAAGGCATATCTCTCTGTAAACTGTTTTTGCACCAAACAGGAAGATATCGGAATCCGATGTGAAACATCCATCCTGATGATAATAAGGACATTAAACCGTATTGATCTTGACAGTAACAACTATTATTGCAACTTGCCATCATGCACTTCTGTAGGATATATGCATTAGCCCACAGAAATTGCAGATGTAACACTTACACATAAAGATTCTTGGTTTAGTAGTGCACACTGAGCTTCAGCTTCCTCCATTCTGAGGAGAAAAAAGCCATACCAAGGGTTAGTCTGCACAACTTTCATCAACACGATTACTTTTATATAGCCAATATTAATTCTTCAACTCATACTTCCAGGGAGTGTGTTTCTATGCATAAGGCTTTGTAAATTGAAGCACATGAGAATGAAACTTTTGTTCCTCACTGGTGCGTCACATCATTATAAAGAAAGCAAATCACCATACTAGTACAGTATGGTAAGGCTAAGGGTTTGCCATTGGATCCACAGACCTAATTAACTATGAAAAGCAAAAGCAAAAGAATGTCCAAAATTACGAACATCGTATATAAGCCACTGGACCTTATGATCCCTTCATACTTCTATTTAAAACTATTTCCTTGGTCCTCAGTGAAGTCTTTTCCTCCACACAGTGGAAGAAAAAGGAACGTTCAGATGGAGAGACAGATTCTTATAACCACATTGGGACGCCTGCTCATCAGCCTATAAGATGCCTCTTTCATACTTCCCAATTTTACCAAACTCAATGAAGAACCAGATGGAAGAAGGATGATGTATCAGTCTCCCCAATGTAGATCTTAAAGAGGCTAAAGAACACCATTTGAATTATTAAGAGGTTCATACATACCTCGCTGTAGGAAATTGCAATAACTAATGATGTTCTTACCATTCCTTACTTGTATAATCATATTCATAATTTATTAGAGGATGTAGATCGGTAGAGTTACTGCTTTAATTCTGATTACCCATCTAAGCAAGGAATCCCGAGGGCCGTGCCAAGGACTTTGGCCTCCTTTACCATACAAGAAAACTCAGATCCCAAATTTCTTCGAAGTGATGAGACCTTATATGGTGCTTCATCTTGAGCAACCTGCCTCATTTAACGAAGTAAAATTAGTGTAAGTATATGTTTGGCGTCATATAAACATAGCCAAAGGTGATTTAGAAAAGATGAACGTGAAGATTGTCAGTGTCATTAGTAAAGGAACCCCTACCTCGCTGTGCACATCTAAGCGTCGTCTATAAGTAGGTAACTTGATAGCAGGAATTGATCCATCTGTCAACTTGAAACAGAATACCCAAATTATAGAAAAATTTCCCATCTCAATATAATAGATCACATTTCATAGTAAGGAATATAACTTTCACGAAGGTATTGATAATTGATGTTTCAACAGGACTTCCTAGCGGGGTTCTCACTAAGAATTCAGATGATAGGAACATAACGTACTCAATCAGCTACTGAAAAAAGCAATAAGCGCCTATTTATCCACCCGTCAAATTAAGGAAGACAAGAAGCAACCTATGTCCCACCAACGAAAAATTTGCATTTCCTACTTTCAAGTGCAACAAAGTTACTGTCAGAATTTATTGCAAGTGCTGTTCATACTAAGAGCAGATCAAAGCTTTTCCTCCTCAAGAGTCACAAGTTTAAGTTAACCCACTTTTATTTGGTCACAGCGTACATTAGTCAGTTTTTGCTCTTATCCCGTTAAAAAACATTTGGCATCTAGTTTATCTCTTAATGTAAGTGGAAGTGTAGAATGCATTCTAGAATAGTTGGTGTCCCTCAAGGACCTCAAAGGCTCACCCTACATTAGAATCTTGGTTTTGACATCTCCACAACAGTGTGTCCTGAAAACACTATATTAGCCCCCCCCGGGGGGGGGGGGGGGGGGGACCTCGTGTGCTGCACAACATCTCCCACTACTGCTAAGTGCTAACAACAAATAATCATCTTACATAGATACGAATTACATTTTAGTTTTACTTCTTTGCTTCAAATCTCGGATTTCAGATATTCAACTTAGAAGCACATTCGAATTCGTAAAGTGAAAATTATAGCAATCTAAAGATACCTAACATCCACAGTATCTTAGCCACTCCTAAAACATATTTCCGCTGGAATGCCAAAAATCTTTCACCATTCTATTTCAGTTCAGATGCAACAGCCCACTACCCCAAAAATTAACATTTTGCAGCAAAATTTTAAAATTTTATGAGCTTCCATTACTGCACCATGATAATTACAAGAACGAACACCTACAAAAATTTCAAACTACAAACAATCAAACGAGGGCATTTGGCAATATAACCGAAGGAAACAAGGGAAAGAGAAAGAGGGGCACCTGTAACAAAGATGAGGCTACAGTTTAAAGCAATGAGGGCCCTGAGGCGGTGAAAGAGACCCTTGAGATAAAGTTTGTCTCTGGTAGGGCAGTGTGACTTGTAAACATTCTGAAGTTGAACTATCCAACATGAAAGATCTATACATACCCTCTTGTTCCTATTATCACCCAAGGAAGAAAACCAATTATGTGTAAGCTTGAGTACATAGAGTGTGAACCCATGATATTTCAAGTGGGTTTTGCAGAATAAAGAAAAAGACGGGAACTTACTGAAGATGGTGAAGAGGGAGGGTTTTCTTGCAGGATTCTAGGATGTCCCACAGGTTTTTTACACCCATATCTGCCGCTATTTACTGCTTTGTACTGTGAAAGATTAAGAGATTGCACACATCGGCGGGACTGCTATGGTGTGGATTTGAACTTGGAAACTAGTAAACCCTCGAAATTAAAGCTACAAAATTGAATTTGAACTGGCCATGGATATAATGCAAGTTCTTGGCTATTTCAAAGGCTTTGCAGAGGGCAAAAGCTTACGAATTTTCAGTCTGAACTGCAACTGAAAGCAACGACGTCGTAGCGATTTGTTTTCCTTTCCTTTTCTTTAGTTCTTCTTGTTTTATTTATTTTCGAAATTTTGATAACGGACGTTGACTACTGTAGTCAATGCACGTCTGAAGATATATTGACACAGTGTGCGGGATTTTTTCTTTTTGGAAATGTTACAACAAAACTACTTTACAATTTCACTGACGTTAGCCCAGTGTTATGCTAAGTCAGACCCGTTCTCTTGCCACTTTTCAAGCAAATAAGAGAAAAATGATGGGAAATTGGAGTATTTCATCGTCTATAATTTTACGCTCATTGCAAACATGTTAGAAAAACATTTCAACTTTACTTGAGCTCCGCCTCTACCGAAGTGGTATACAATTTCACAAACAGGTAGTAAAATCACTTCAAAGCAAACATTTTTTTGGCAAAAACTACTTTGGCAGTAGAGCCAAGCAATTTTTAAGGCTTCTTCAAAGCTATTTTGGACAAAATTCCCGTCCACTACACATTGTAGCGGACAGCTAGTTTTATTTTTAAAAAAAAAAAAAACTAAATTTGAACTGTTCGTCCTTTGAAGATAGACGGCCAACTTAGCTGAAGTTACCTGCGCGGTCAACAAATTAACTCTCTCTCTCTCTCTCTCTCTCTCTCTCTCTATATATATATATATATATATATATATATATATATATATATATATTCACGGCCAATATTCCGAGAGACTCTTTATGCGTCTTTTCATTTCACTTTTGTGGAAGAGACGAGTTCATTAAAAGGAAAACCAACTGTACATAGAGCAGAACTCCCATCTGGGGATGCACAAATGCTCTTGCAGAACGTGTTTTGCTGTTGTGGTCACCGATCGGTGAATATTTGCTCAAAACAAACAATTGGTGTACTTTACGTTGCAAGGCTTCATATGGCAAAGAAGGTCAAGGCAGTTGCAGAACCAAGTTCAATAACCAGTATTTCTGCAAAAAAAGAAACCCCATAGCTGCGCCATTCGGAGCAAGGACAAGATGAATCTTATTCAATAACATATTCCGTTACCAGTTACAACCGGTGCACTGTTTCAGAAAGTAAAGTATCAGCAGAAATACATGCATGAAACACGTAACTTTCACGATTGACTACACTAGGCAAGACATTTCTTTGCCCAACAGAAAATTTTTATAGATGTCCACCAAACAACTCAGTACTCCTTATTACCAAAATTCTTGCACCACAGCTGCGAAGGAATCGGGTGAACCGGAGTATGTGGTCGTTGCTGCAAGGAAACAGTGTCTATATTGGTAAGTGAACATGAAATTGTTCCATGCACACTATAGTATGATAATCAACATTTTACTTGCAGTCCTAGAATTGATCTATTAATGGTTTGCCTACAAGGATAACAAGATAGATACCTGCATATGAATGTTCACAAGGTACATTAAGGAATAAACGATTGTGAAAAGGCCTACCAAAATCAATGCAATCAGGTTTTAAGTAGAGCCCAAAAGATACTCAGCCGCCATGTTTTAGGAAAGAAGAAAAGAAAGAATTGCTACTCTTCTGTCAATTGAGTTTAGTATATAGCCAAAGGTACAAGTGCATGAGACTTGGAGCAATCTTATATCAGCATCACGAAGGAGAAAAAATCAAAATCTCTAATCATAGACAAGCAATTTTTTATCATCAAAACTTTGAACATGGGAATTGGTATCAGGACTAAAATTTGATAAACTCCTTGTCGGGAATAATAACCACGAGAATCTAATTTAACAACCTTAACAGTCTTGACGTGAGAAAAGTCAAGAAGGAATACACGCAGATAGAATTTATATAAGATGCAAAGCAATGTCGGAGTGCCATGAAGAGGCTAGGATCGAAAGCTACTAAATGCTTTTAGCACTGATCGTGGGCTTAAAGAACCCTCCGACTATTGCCCTTAAGTTCAAATAAAGAAGACTCTGGAGCAGAAATTGAGCCCCAAAGTAACTAAAAGTTCACACTTCCTTAAATTTTCTACCTTCCACCAGTCATATATATTTATGACTACAACATATGGGCCAAAACCTTTTCTTTTAGGGCACAAGCACTTATATTAACTTTTTCAATACATGGGAATCCTCAGACACATTTAACTGATGCAGTAATTCTTTGAATAATAGTCAGATCCCGTAATATCGTAGGCCCAGAGGGAAAACAAAAATGCACCGTTCATATGATTGCATCGGAAGGAGCAACAAGGACGAGAGAGGTGTAAGAGAGAATATTAGACGAGGAAGTGAGGAAAGACGTGTTGATGCCATAACTCATTAGAGCTAAAGGGCAATATCGCCCGAAAGGGGAAAAAGATAGATACAACCCCCGCTCAAGCAATTTAAACTTAGGGGCGACCGGAGTTCAAGCTAATCCAATTGCAATCCAAGCTAATTGCGCGTCCACTGGATCCGACACACATTCATCCTCTGAGAACCACAAGTCTAAGATGATGAAACTGAAAATTTAGGAAATATATGAGGTAGCTTGGCCAGAACACAACCCAATAATTTCTGAAACCAGGTTCTTGTAATGTAAATAAATAATGATCAGCATGTATTATTTTATCAAGATGACAATTTTTTAATATTTAAACTAAAATTTTCCCTTCAAATGAGTCTTAGAACTAGAGTAAATTTTTTTTAATACCTTCCCGTCATTCACTGCATATTATTGTCGTTGACAAACTTTCTCTGAGCAAACTATAAGAAGGAACAGCAACTTACATTCCCCCCGCTCTCCCTTCCCCCCTCTCCTTTGTGTGTTTCTTTACTTGATGGGTGTGGATAGGAAGGGGCGATTATGCATCACACGAGTTTAATATATTTGATTTGTTTGTACAGTAAGTAGGCCTTGTCAAACAAGCCCAGCAAAATAGTGGGTTGGCAAAGCTTGGTTCATAAAAGGTACTAAGTTTTAAATGTGATTAAACTTGGCTTGTTTAGCTCTCGAGCCTATTCAAACGCATTTAAGCTCAAGTATCTTCTTGTTTTTTGAGTAGTAATTGGCTTATCCAGCCCAGTGGAAAGGGACGGCCTAGTGCACAAGGCTCCCGCCACCGCAGGGGCTACAAATAATTGATTTACACAACCTTACCCACACTTCTGTGGAGGTTATTCAAGCATTTTCAACCCTTGACCTCTAGACCCAGACAAAGAAGACTATGGGTCGTTTTTGAGGAGGTTGTTCCTGTATTTATGACCGAAACTGATTTTGAATGAGCAAAGCAATCATGATCCAAACTTGGTTTGTTTAAAACTCCAGCAAAAAAGTGAAATACCCAAAAAGCTCAATAATGAGTATTCTAAACCTATCTTAGCATAACCCAATATAGGCTCATCGGCCAATTCCAGTCTTGGCAGAGATGTTTCCCTCTAGCTGGATCATGTGACGGTGTCTGTTCCTACATAGTCTTGGTAATGAATGTCAGGATACTCCCATCATTTCAAAGATTTTTCCTTTTGACTTTTTCCGAAGTCTTATGATAGATATTGTTGCATCATAAATAATCATAATTTGGCAAGGTAAAAACAAGTAAATTCAACGTTTACATATTTTAAATCTAACCTCAGAATAGGCCAATAGTCAAAATGCGATAGAATCCAATAAAGACGAGGCATTTTAAATATGTAAAAAGCAACATCACAAATTGTAAGCAATAAGACCTAACCCCATTTGCAAAAGAAAGATCCAGACGTTAAGCACACAATTCAGCACTGGTCCAACGTTGAAACCAGTTAGATTTACCTCGAGCTGAGCGGATTTCATGGCGATGGGGATGCAGACGAGGATGATGCCGGCCACGGCGAAGGCGGTGTTGCGCTTCCAGTGCTTGGGCCGGCAGTTGGGCCCGCCGGTCATGGTCCATACTTTGGTCCTGAAGTCGCCGCCTCCGTGGGCAGCGTTTCCGTGGTGGTGCCCGTGATCTCCTCCTCCTCCGCCCATGTCTTTATCTTCTTCTTCTACTTTGAACTAAAGAAAGCACGGAGAGAGTGATAAAGGTGAACTGGAATTTCTGCGGTAGTGCCCTAATTAATTGCTAATTGGCTGAATTGAGTTGGTTTACGTGGGTCCCTTCTACTTTTGTGTGGAACACGTTGACGTAACCCTTATAGGTATAACGGGCAAATATAAATTACACTTTTATCCAAAAAAATAATAATAAAAGGTACAATCTAACAAGACGAAGGTTCTAAATAATAAAAATTAATAAATTGATAAATAAAATAGCTACAATTCGAATAAAATAACAATGATTTGATGAAGAAAAAAAAAGCTGGTATATTGGTCGCTTCTCATTTTGGCTAGTCTATTATCAATCAACTTACTTTTTATTCTTCTGATCACTATGAATTTAACTTTTCAAAAAAAATAACACAAAAATTTCTTAATGTCATATGTGATAGCATCGCATAGGAAACCGTCAAATGCAATGAATGCCCTCCTAAGATATAATGGTCTCCGGTTGGCAATCTGATAATCGATGTGCATAGTGTTGGACGCACATGTAATATAATAGTTCGTGAGATGATAATCTATGCAAGATTTGTGTTAGTCATCTTAACAACGTTATTTCTTTTGGAACCAAAATTCGGAATCAAAGAAATATCTTTTTATTTGGCAGATGAACTAAAGAATATGAAAATCAAGTTCATGCCTATAAATCAAGTACTTGAGAAGGACGTTTTTCTACTTTTTGAGTTTCCAACTCATATAAAACCTTAGTTTCAGCCGCTACATAAACTTTGATCACTTTGACATTTGTTTTCATGATAAGTGCTCACAATTCCTCGTAACTTGCCTTCAATTTACAAAAATTATGCATGCGATTGTACGAGTCAAGCGTCAAGCTCTAACTATGAAGTTCATATAATCATATGAATTTAGTACAAATCTGCAAGCTGGTATGTGTTATCGTCTTACTATCGAAAGAAATTAAATGACAATTTCAACGACAACCCTTAAGGCTTATCAAACTTACAATCCACAAGTAGCATTTTCCGTATTCAACTTGTTCTACACGAGTACAAACAATCTAAGAGTATTGGCTAGACAACGAAACAAATGCATTTGGTTGATTTTTCGAAGTTAATTGGGAAAATAAAAAAAATCTCAAAACCTTCACCAACCCATCCTCACCTTCCAGTTCCACTCTCACAAGTAGCTCCGCACGCCCTCAGCTAAATTTCATGCCCTTGTGTTCTATAAACAAAGATCAATCCCAAAAAAGCCTTATTAGCTGCATCTTGAACATCTATATAATCAACTTGCTTCTGCCGGAGATAGAGATGTCATAGTAGCATTGATCGCTTCTTTTTTGTATTTAGGCAAATATTCTCTTTAGATGGATGTAGCCATGATATCTAACCAGGTAAGTATCGATAACTTATCATGCACTCTTTCTTCGTTGTATCTTATGATACTTATATTTTATATGGTACGAAAGAACAGTTAAAAGTCCTTCTAGTGTACAAAAGTCGAGAGTGATTACATTTTTCTACCGTTAAGTAAATGAACTATTCTTTTCGAGTTCATTGTAGTATTTTGAAGAATTTGTTTGAAGTATGCCTTTGATGACATTGTTGTGCATCGAATGTCAATAATGTTAGTTTTGGCGACGTTTTGTATGTTAGCACCAAATCATTGCTAAAAATCACCAACGAACACTGGGATTTTTCTACTTAACAACCTCTTTTACTAGAAATAGAAACCTTATTTTCCCCATGAGAAGGGAGTAGCCAAACTAACACACGTTTACTTTGACTAAACAAGCTAGACCAGCAAAAACATGCATTTACATCGGGGCTTGTCAGCAAAAGAACACCTGTTGTTGAACAGTATAGGGAAAATTGGGTGAATCCAGAGTCACCCAGATGGAATCTGATTCTCTTTCCTCATCGCAGTTACTAGTTCCGGCAAATAGTCAGCAGCAATGCTTCTTGCGGAGAACAGAAACAGAGAGGGTGGACAAGATCGAGAAAAACAAGAATAAGGAAATCAAACATGATCCCAGGTAAGCGTTCTCTCTGTACTCATACATCTGAATATATCTGCACACCGCAGTCTACGTGGAAGTGTACATCAGATCGAGACTGATCTTAATTGAGAACATATGTGGAAAGTTAAAAGTAGCCCGAGATAATTCTTACTTTTTTTTTTGGTCAAAAGTCCTTTTATTTCATTGAAGCTCAAACATGTACATAATCTCCTTTTATTTTACAAGACAAATCTGCTTCTATATAGAAAAGAACTAAACTATCCAACTATCTACAAGAAAATTCCATCATGTATCCCCCAAACTGCACATAGTGATTGATTCCTCTCTGTTTTTGGTATTTTGCTCCAACTGCACATTCTATACTTGATCCATTGTTGTATTACACTAGCACATCCATGAGGTGAAGTTTGTTTTTTTTTTAAATTCTTGCATTTCTCTCACACCAAACTCCATATACTGTCACAGCAAGGGATAGCTTGAGCAATTTAGCTCTGAAGCTTTTCCCTCTCAAGAGTAAGGTTGCCCATTCCAGAAGCTGTTGCCAATCTACCAGAGGCATCCTGCTTCCAAGTTTTGTGAAAATGAGTTCCCAAACCTCTTGAGTATAAGCACATTGTACAAAAAGATGATCTATGTTCTCCATGTGTTGCTGGCATAGGACACATCTGTCATCCTGTATTAGGTTCCATGCTTTGAGTTTTGCTCTAGTTCTTATCCCCCCCCTTTACAGATCATCCATAGAATGATAGAGCATTTTGGGATAGCTCCTGTGAACCATATCAGCTTCCACCAGGCTGCCTTTGGTGCTTTTGATCTCATCCAGTTCCATGCTGATTGTATAGTGAAAACTCCACTGGGATGCAAATCCCATTGTATCTTGTCATTACATTCAGGTTTAGGTGCTGGTTGAGTACTAAGTTTGCCTGCCATTTGCTGCATTGCCTGAGATCTTGAGGGTTGCCAAGTCCATTTTTCTCCTTCAATTATAACTGCCACTTTAGCATTCCAGCTCATACCTGCATCATAGATTAATCTGTGTCCAAATTGTTGAGTTAAAGGACCCCCAGGTAGCCATCTATCTAGCCACAACCATGTAAGCTTGCCATCTCCAATCTGATAGGTACATAATTGTTGCATTTGCTGCCTATACTTCAAGATTTTGCACCATGTCCAGGAAAGTGTAGCAGGTGGCTTGAAAGTCCACAAATGCTTCTCCTTTATAATATATGTATGACACCATTTGACCCATAGGGAGTCTTTTTTATGGGCAAGATCCGAGAGGTGTTTACATATAGCAGCTTTATTCCATTCCCCTATTCTTTTCAAGCCTAATCCACCTTCTTGTTTTGGAAGACACACATCCTTCCAAGCTACCTTGGCATTTGTACACTTTACATCCTTTCCATGCCATATAAAAGCTCTGATTCTGCTTTCTATGAGTTTGATAATCTTCTGAGGAAGAACAAAAATTGAACTCCAGTAGATTTGCATACTCATCAAAACAGAAATGGCTAGCTGAACCCTCCCTGCATATGATAAACACTTTGCAGTCCAACTATTGATTCTTTTGGTCAGCTTTTCAATTAACACCATACAATCTTTGGACTGTAGTTTTGTAGATATCAATGGGACTCCAAGGTAGGTCACAGAAAATGATCCACTGGGTATCCCCATTGTCTCAATCAACTGTTGCTTTGTCCTTTCTTCCATCACTCCAGCCATATACAATGAACTTTTATTGAGGTTGGGAGATAGAGTTGTTCAAATTCCATTAATGCCTGCTTCGACAATACTATAGATGCTTGATCTGCTTTAGATAATAAGAACAGATCATCTGCAAAGCACAGATGAGTTATTTGGAGCTCTTTACATCTAGGATGGTGTTGAAATTCATTTCTTGCTGTGTAAAAATCTAATAGGCCAGCCAAACCTTCCATTACTAGCAGAAATAAGTAAGGTGAGATGGGATCTCCCTATCTCAGCCCTTGAGCCCCTGCAAAGTAGCCTTCCATGCTTCCATTTAGGTCAATTGAGAACCTTGCAGTGGTCACACATTTCATAATCCACTCAACAAAAGTAGAAGGGAACTGCATTACCTCCATGATGGTTTTCAGAAACTCCCAACCCACTGAATCATATGCTTTCTGAAGGTCTATCTTCATCACAAACGATAATTCTTACTTTTAAGTTCTTGTTAGTTTTTTCTTTTTCTTTTTTTCTGGGTTTTTCAGCTGTAGTTGAAATTAAGGTTTCTAATTAGAATGTAGATATGAAAATTTGCAGATCCTTTGGGTGGTTGTTTGAAACTTGCATTAACGGGTTTGTGTATTTATTAGGATCTTGGCAATTGCAAATATCTGGTCACTTTTGTACTTTGAGATAGATGGAAAACGCTGATAAAAGAATTACAGTCAACCCTCTCCAGGCCCTCAAGGCCGCAATGACTGGAGACTCGTGCGTTGTGCCGCTCTTCTTGTCTACTTGACAGCATGCAACTGTCAATAAAATGTTTGCATGGTGTTTATTCATTTTTGAACGCCTTATTGGCACGCGTGAAAATATCAAACTCAATAAAGTTGATGTTAATCCGGCTGACTTAGTCGGGTCAACTTCAGGGTCGTAGGTTCTGATTTGCGTAAAAACGGGCCATCATAACTAGTTACACTTAGATGATTAAATGATGTGTATGATCTTCTTATGGGACAAAATTCATGAGAAGTGAAGAGATGCAATTCGTCAACTTGCGGTCAATTTTGACACAATGCAAGTAGTGTGTGCGTTGGGGTTCAAGAGAACAGCAGCTTTGTCATTGGAAGCTTGCAATAGGATGTCTTTACATTTTGGAAACACTATTGATATCTGATAAGAGGTTTATTATTCGCGACTTTGCTCATTATGAGTGATATTTCTAACTTGATAGAGAGTTTATGGCACAAAATGAAGATTCATTAATGACGTGGAAAAATGCAAAGAAATTATCCAGCCCTACATGGTTTTCCACCATTGGCAGTGCCTCATTATTTGTAACTTTTTACTTGTCAAAATGCTCTAGATTGAAGTTCGGTGTGAAAAAGTGGGGATTGTTTTGGTTTCTTTTGTTTGTGTGTATGTGAGTTTGGTTTTTTTTTTTTTTTTTTGGGGGGGGGGGGTACTTCTGTTAGCTGTATTGCTGCCTTTTTATGCGAATTGTCATATAGGATTATTCCATGTCCCGACACACTCTTCTCAGGTCAGTAGAGTCATCCGAGTTGGTAAAAGAGTGTTATTTAGCTTTTACTCTTTAGCCAGTGATGACAACTAGGCCTCAGAAACGTTTCATTGAGAACATAGAATTTATTGTTCCCTCGGTGGGATATTACTTGAGCATGAATAACATTTAATCCATCAGCTTTTTACTTTTATTACTCTTTGTTGTCTGTATAGGCTATCTGATGTGCTGAAACTTCTTGGAGATTCTCTGCAAGTCAGAGAAATGGAAGATGGTGCTTCTGATGTTAGGAAATGGGAGGACCTGGATATTGATATTCTGGCAAAGATATTCTTGTCCTTCGATGTTATTGAGTTGACATCTGGCATTGCTCAAGTTTGTAGCACATGGCGTTTGGCTTGTTGTGACCCTCTGCTATGGAGAACTCTTGATTTGTCAATGCTGAAATCCAACTTCATAAAAATCCCATTAGAGCCGTATGTTTATGTAGATGGTAGGTCTGATAAAGCATTGACTCAGGTTTTGAAGGTTGCTTTGAATCTTAGTCGTGGAAGTATAGTGACCTTGATTTTTCATTTCAACCTGTATGTCAGTGATGATCAACTAACTTACACTGCTGAAAGGTACGTCCACATAAGTTACTTGTATTTCCCAATTGCGTGCTTGTTCTTTATTTTCTTTTATTACCAACCTCTTATGTAGGTTGATGTCGAGGTAGTTTCTATGGCCCAAGCTTTCATCATGTCCTTTTGAAATAACTTTCTCTACCAACGATTTGCTAATCTAGAAATCTAAGGGGTTGATACTTTGGGGAAAGTGAATATGAGAAGGCTTCTTAGATAATCTATCTAAGAAGGCCTGAAAACGGCGAAGTTTCATTTAGTTATCACCAAACTCTTTTGAAGTGTTACACTTTCCTCTAATGTCAACACCAACTGCCACCACTAGTCCACTGGCACCCCCAACAGCCACCGCAAGCAACTCAATCAACACCAGATATTCACGTCTCCATCAACTCCTCGGGTGTTTTCAGTGATAGCTCGGCCATTTACTCCACTGGCGTCCCTGGAACCATGCCCAACAAATCCTTAACCAGCACCGTGAACAATGAGATCCCAACCACCACGCTTGCTGATTCACAAACACAGCCATTAAGTCTTCATTCGATGGAGAGACATCACCCAACACCATCATCTTATTGGAGCAGATCTGAAACACACATGTACAGTATGCATGATTAAATATTCTAATTGGTAACAAATTGGTCCTTCTTAGTGCCAGAATTTACGATCAAGCTTACAGATGATTTCGTTGTCATCGAAGCAATCTTTTTCCAAAGTTTATTTGATCTGCAAATATTTATTATTGATGGTGGCAATAGATTGATCCCAAGGCGTTCATCGAGTTGATGCCGGGATTGTGGGTGGTGCCGGTGGGACTAGTGGTGGTATCAATCTGCTGGAAATTGTCTTATTTTTGTTTTTGTTTATTACTTTTGTGATAGAAATGGTTAAAATCAAAACTAAGTTGTTTTGAGCCCTTCTTAGATGAATTATCTTGGAAGTTTTCTCATATTCACTTCCCCTAATATTTTATTGACCTCAAAAAGGTATTGGGGAGAGGTGGACCCGGGGTGGGTTAGTTTGGGGGCGTGGGGGAGGACATGCCAACTCTTTTCTGAGTTGAATGTGTTATGCATCTTGTTACTAGGACGTCCTGGCTTATGGCACCCTTAAGATGGCCTCAACTCTTTTTTCGCTTTTCTTTATTTCTTCTTTACTTTATTTTATGTCTGCCACAGTCGGCCAAAGATGTAGTGGCACCAAATTTAGTAGAAGATGCAGCTACATCTTGTATCTGGTGGTGTGACACAGATGACCATGTCAGGAATTTTTATTCAAATAAACACGGATTAATGTCTTTAAATAGTACTTATAGTGACATTTTGATTAGCATTACAGTGTTGCTTCCTTTTCCGCTTTAAACCTCATTACCTTCTTGGTACGCCCCTAAGACGAGGAGTTTTACTTCTGAAAAGTGAATGATACCAACTATATTGCATATTTATTCTTGATAGAAAAAGGTTAAATACCGAATAAGGAGTGAAAGGCAGGTTGGAAGTAAAACAATTTGCCAATTAGATCGTACTCTGTACATAAGGTCTTCTTCAAAGGGATGGAATCTTGGCTGGATAATGCTAAAATTGTAGTGGCTTTTGTTATACAATAGCTATGAGGATGAGCAGCCTTTTTATATGTAAGAAACGAGGGAACAAAATTCTGTGTCGTGCATTGCACCAATGACCATAATTCGCTTTGGTTAGACTGTGTTCAGTTTTATCTTGAGACGACGTTTATATCTTCTAACTTTACCAAAGCATGCATTCAGTTAGCACCAGTGAAAGATGACCCAGTATTTGCTTTTATTATAGGTGCCAACAGCTGAAACGACTTGTCATGCCTGCTTGGAACCGAATAAAAAAGACAGGAATATGCAAGGCTATTAGCAAGTGGAAAGATCTCGAGTCTCTGACAATGCCTAGCATAGCGAATCCCCCTTACCTCATGGAGGAGATCGCCAAGAACTGCAAGAAGTTTTCAGAGCTAAAGATTATGGGCCCTTGCGACATTTTCTTTGCATCTACCTTGGCTACGTATCTCCCAAACTTGAAAGTCCTAAGTCTCCGGTGCTCAATGTTGTTTAAGGATGCTCTGATCATTATCTTGGATAGCTTACAACAGTTAGAAGTGCTCAACATATCTCATTGCCTCCTCATTGAAGTCCCTCAACCTCCTGCACGTCGCAAGGTTCTGAAGGCGCTTGATGATTCAATTCTCGAGAAGGCATCTCGGTTACGTGAGTTTTTAACGTGCATGGATGACTCATGTATAATGTGCCAGCGGACTAGATACGACGAAGGGCTCATGAGGTGGTACAAGTATGAGGAAGGACTTTGGAAAGTTGACGAGGTGAGGTCCCTTGCAATTTGACTCTACACTATTGAGATTGTATTAGGGGTTAGATCATTTCTTCCTTTTTTTTTTCGCTTTTGCCTTCCCCTTGTCCTGTCCTGATTATCTGATTATGTATGTAAGACAAAATAAATCCCTTCGGTATTATAGTAATCTGTAGTTCTCTCCCTCTCCTTGTGACATCAAATGTATGGCTTCAATGGACTAGCTGCCCCTTTCGGGAGAGCCAGGAGAGTTGTATGTATGTATTGTACATAGAGATATACAGTTTTTCACTTCCTTTTCTTTCTCTGTAAAAAGTGATCTTACTTTGCACCTGGTGCTTGTTTCGGTTTCCTTACACATGATTCTGGTTTAGCTGCTCTGGGTGTTCGAGCTACCTAGTTGCTTCTCGGTGAAGAGGGTTTAGGTACGTCTATATTCTCACTGTTAGTTGATTTCTAGGACGTACTGCTAGGACTATAACGCTCCTAGTCATAGTTGACTGTTACGGGCAGCTGCTAGTTGGTTGCACATTTTTAATCTTATGGAATTAAATCATACACCAGAGGAAATTAATTAGCGCGATGGATGCTCCAACTTATTTTGACCTTTGTTCTCTAGGACTACGCGTCATCTGGTTGAAGCAAGATCCCTCGCGAATTTTGCGTGCATTGCTCGAATGGAAGTATTCGTCGATTGGTTGTGCCCAACCACCGGATCTCAGGAAGGCCATATTTCGTAGAAGACAAGTTATAAGTTGTACTTCCCAATCTTTTTAATACGTGTATTTGGACAATATGGCCGGGAACTCTTGTACTGTGGTATTTCTAGGATAGACGAGACAAAGACAGTGATGATGTTGGTGGTGTCTCGTCTTTTAATTTCATTCTTTTTTGGCTTTTTTTTTTTTTTTCCGTTTCGTTTTATCAGGCAGCCAGGCCAGCTTTGGGATTTCCTCCGTGAAAAGCATGAAGAGGTTTAGGCACGAGGGGGTCCAAAGAGTGGCTTGTAATTTAAGGGATTTTAGGCACTGGAAGGTCCAAAAGAGTGTGGCTTGTTAAAAGATCATGCAATCTTTTTATCAAATTTAAAAGTATAGTATGGTGAACCCAGCAAGAAAACATATACGAGTAAATTTTGGTTGTTATTCTGCTATAATTAATTATCCTAGAATGATAATTAATGGTCGTTAAAAGTAGTTAGTGTTATTTATATTAATACTTTTGACGCTAATTTTTAATAATTTTTTTAAATATCATTAAAATAAAGTTACTATAAGGATAATAGCTGTCTTCTTACTATTCATGTAGCCAGCAAAATTCTTTCCTAACCCATACTTTATGGCTGACGGCTGAGGCTTTTCACTGAATTAGAGCTCCCATATGTTGGATCTTGACTGCTATTTTGGTGGCGGCCTTTATTACAGTATATTCTAGACCATATTGTCAACTTCCTATTGAGGACTAATATATCCTTATTAACTAATCTATATATGATTGTCAAGAAAAAGAAAGAAAGAGGAAAGAAACTTAAAAAAACCATGTGGCTCTGAAATTTGGTTGTGGTTAAATAATGTCATTATGTCGTATTGGAAATGCAATTAGTTTCTAATCTTTTGCTCTCGCGGAACACGTGCATTTCTTAATTTTTGTTTTATTTAGACAGTAATAAATATCTTTGAATTACTTTTAACATCGATCAAAACCAAATTTATATTCACTTTGGATTACTTTTAAAATTAATCGAGCCAAGTCTATTTTCACTTCGATTTGCCTAGTGCATTCTGAGAAATAATTTTCCAGCGCCGGTCCTAAGACTTGAACTCAAAAAGTAAAAGAAGGGAACAAGCCTCGTTGATCACCAGGTCAACTCTTTCTCGTAAATTTCTTAAGTTACTTCAAAACAAAAATACGATAGATATGTAGCGCGATGATCCTTAGAGTCTCACCCTACTCATATTCTTATGTGTCGGTAAGGTTGTTAATTAAACTATTATCATTTGTAACTAGTAACGACTAATGAAAGCGCGAACAAACATGTAAATGTGTGAAATACAAAGGCTATTACTAAGGGTATGTTTGAAACCCATTTTTAATTTTCAATTCTTATTTTCAAAAAAAAATCCAAACAAAAACCTTTTAAGTTTTTTGTTTTTACAAAATTGATGGATTGTTTGATAAAGTTTTGCATAATTGGTTTTTGCTTATATATATATATTTATTTATTTAAAAAAATTTCCTATCTTTTCTTTTCTATTTTTTTCTCTTATATTTTCTTTCATTTTTCAATACTTGAGCGGTTCTTCTGAGTTCCTATGTTCAACAACTAGAAGCACCCCCACCACAACCAGCACATCTCCTCTATTATTGTCCAACTACTCCTATGCCAATAACACCCTAGCTTGTTAATTAGGGTTTCATTGGTTTGATTGGGGTTTGATTGGTTAATGGTTTAATTGATTTGGAATTAACCTGCACAAATATAAGATACTAGAGCTAATTGATGGTGAAATCTTTTGGTGATGTTTGTTGTAGGGACAATGGTGGTCAGCATGATGGTGATTTGGATTTAGAGGAATGGTGGTGCAGTAGTGGTGACCGATGTTTGAGGGTTTGGTGTTCAGCGTTATTAGTCAATGGTGGTTGTGGTTATCAGTGGCTATGGTGGTTGATGGTGTTCGTGGGTACTGGTCACTGGTGTTGGTGGCTTTGGTCAGTGGCTATGTTAGTTGGCGATCTTGGCAAGTTTGGGTGTGTTGATCAGTGGTGGTGGTAGAACAATGGTCAATGGTTGTGGTGATTTGCACTGTTTGTAATTTGGTATTCAGGAGTGGTGGTAGTCTCGGTGGCAGTTAATAGGTATGTGGTTAGCAATGTTGGTGGTTTTGATGTTCTTGAGTGATAGATATTGATGATGAAGATTGAAGAGAAATAAAACGCTTCCAACAGAGGGTGGATTTCAAAGGGCAAAAAGCTAAAACTGTCTGCAAATGACAATATATTTTTTTTTAATTTTTAAAACTAAACAAAAAAATAAAAAATAAAACTGTTTCAAATGCTACCTATGATACAAATAAACTCTAGACGAGGAGCGGTGGTGGATTATTTACAAAATCCACTCACGTAGAAATGAGCATATGATCCCTTCATGGAAAGTAATTTGTTTTCTCTCTCACTCTTAAGTATTACAAATGACCTGATTTTAGTCTTCAAGAATACATGACTTTTGTCAAACTACTTTATTTTAGTTTTTCTTCAAAGTTGAGACTTTCTTATTTGTTAATTAAGGGGCCGTTTGACAGCCCTTTTGGCTCTTTTTTGGTCCAATTTTTTTGTTTTCCAAAAATCTATGGAACTTGGGTGTTTGGTTGAGTTTCTCTTTTTTTAGGGCTTGCTCTTTAAAAACTAAGCCCATTTCCGAAAGAGCTCCAAGCTCTTTTCTTAACCTCTTTTCACGTGGGCTCCTGTTGCTCTTTAATAAGGTCAAGGCTTCGAGCCTCACTAGCAACAAATTGTTTAATTTCTTTGCTGGGTCGTCTCTTTTCATCAGCACTTTGCTGGGTCGTCTCTTTCATTAACACTGTGCTCGATTGGCCACAACTCTCGTGGACTCCACAGACCGCGTCCATCACCTCCACCGGCCACCGAAGTTGTTATCGTTGGTCATCTTTGTGGCTGCGACGCCATGACAGTAGCGGTGCGGAGGCGCGGTGCGGAAGTGGGTTGGGCTGCCGCAGACAACCCACCTCATCATCAAACAAACACCCACCTACCACCGGTTCATCACCTACCACCGATGGGTTCCATCATTAGGAAATTGCAAAAGTCAATTGGGTTCTTATTTGATTTAATTGTGCAAAATGCAGATTTTGGCTGAATCTTTGATTTAAGGTGTTGCATTACGACGCGTTGGTGTCGATGGCCTAAAGCTGGCCGACTTGCAGGAGAATTCAATTTTGCAGGAATTTGTGGCCTAGAAGTAGGAGTTGAAGGTCTTGAGCTTTGAGATGGTTTTGTCCGGTCAATAGAAGAGTTGTTAGGGGCTGGACGAGCTCTAGAAGGAGTTGAAGATCGAGATGGCTGAATCTTTGATGTTGTAGAAGAGAGGGTTGGTAGTGATGGGTTACCGGTTTGTGATGATGGGTCACCGGTGTGAGGTTGGCCAGTGATGGTGGTCGGCAAAGGGACTGTGTGGTGTGAGCCGATTTGGCAGTTATGAGATGTGTGTGTGTGTGTGTGTGTAAGAGAGAGAGAGAGAGAGAGAGAAAAAATAAAAAAAAAACTGTTTCAAATCATAAAAATGATTACTATAATTACCTTTAATTATGAAAAATGTATATTAAAAAAAATAAACCCAAAGAGCCTATCAAACGCTTGCTCTTTTGTTTTTTGAAAAAATAAACTCTGTCACAAATGACCAGTTTTTTAAACTTCAAAAAAAAAACCAAAGCTCTTCTCTTTTTTTTAGTTTTTCTGAAAACTGAAACTTTCTTAACAGTTAATAAGTGTGCTTTAACAAAAGTCATATACAGTCTTGTACTTGCATATCTATGTTACTCCAGTGTTCTTTATTATCCGAGTTAAGTAGGATTGTTGAGACCAAAAATACGATTATTGCTCTGAAAAGGGAGTTGGTACTTAAGGATCATAACATTTGGGGCCTAAAAAGGTATAAAGCTCTTTAATCTTTTTACATTAACATGTTCGGTCAATTGTCTTTATTAAGGTATGCTTTTTTAGTCATCATCAAATGCCTTTATGTTGATTTCCCTTTTCTTTTTTTTTTTTTATTTTAGTCTGGCCGTATTAATTTATATCATCAAAAAATCAAAGTACAAAATATTACATCGCACGTTTATAATCTAGAAGTACATATTACTGGCTCTTGGTCCATATACGTAGTCTAATACCATAATATGGTGAAAGCGGATAACAAAATAGCTCTACTTTGATTATGGTCAAGAGAGAAACAAGTTCCCACCCGAAAAGATAAGAAATAGTATCACAAGGGGAAAGAGAGAGAACCTTTTTTACATTTTTAGAATAATTAAAGTGCTCCGGTCTTCAATTTTTATTAGATTTTTTTTCAAGAAAAAACTTAACTGCAACACATAAGAACAACTTACAACCCTAGCGTATAACAATAAGTGACAGTAGTAAAATATGCATAATATTTTTTAATTAATAACACTAAAAAATGTTGTTAATGTCTTTAATGATCAATGATCACTATGTAAGATATTGTCAGTTATTCTTACCAACCGGTTTATAGCAGCAGTCTTTTACTGTTTTATTCAAAAATCATGTCACATCGAACTTGTCTACTATCAGACCTCGTGTAAAGCATGAGTGCCTAGTTTTTGAAAATAATAAATGGTGACAATAAGCCACCTCCGTTGCTAATAAGTATGGCATTAAAAAGGTTAATAATATAAAGAAACTGCATTGTTAAACGGTAAAGTTTGGTCATTAAATTATTCACATGACAACCATTAGAACTTCTCCACTTTTATGGCTCCTCTCTTTTGACCATCAACAAGTCAAAGTGGATATATATATATATATATATATATATATATATATATATATATATATATATATATATATATATATATAAAAGAAACTACAAGATATTAGACTTTAAGAATAGGGTCAATTGCATTCAGCACCCCTAAGTTTGCACGCAGTAACGTGCTGTATTACAAAAAAAATTTTAGCTATCTGCCACCCCAAAATCGCATAAGTGTGGCGCCCAACATCCTCCGTCCGAATTCCGGCCAACAGCCTCCCCGGAGAAGAAATTTAACTTAAACAAGGGGGTATTCTGGTCAGAACGATTAAAAAAGGAAGGGAAGATTACAATGGGTTTGTCAGGAGGCGGCGCGGGACTGTTGCCGCTATGGGGGGCAGGGGACAGAAGAGGAAGGAAGAGAGAGGGCTCGGCATCGCTTACAGGGGGAGGGACGTTGCCGACGGAGAGTGGGGTTGTTGCAGCCGCGAATTCTTGGCTGTTGATATGCATTAGTCCGTGACGGGGGAGGGAGGGACTGGTTGGGAGGTCAACATCGCTGACGAGGGAGGGACTGCTGGCGAAAAGTGCGGCACCGGCCTGAGATGCGAAAAAGGGGCAAGGATAGCGGCGCAGAGCTGTTGCGGCCGTGGGGTGGGAAGAGAGAAGAGGAAGAAAGAGAGAGGGGTAGGGGTCAGCGTCGCTGACGGGGGGAGGGACTCTGCCGGCGTGAGATGTCGAAGGAGGGGCATGGGGCGAAGGAGAGAGAAGAGGAAGGAAGAGAGGGGACGGGGTCGGCGTTGCCGATGGGGGGAGGGGCGCTACTGGCGGAACGGGTGATAGAAATTAGGGTTTCTGTTATTCACTTGATATTCCAAAAATGCCCTCCTAAGTTTAGCTTATTCATTTTTTTTTCCGAATTTGGACGGAGGGTGTTGGGCACCACACTTATGTAATTTTGGAGTGGCATATAGTTAAAAAAAATTGTGATGCAGCACGCTACCGCTTGTACACTTGGGGGTGCTGAATACAATTGACCCTTAAAAATATGTTAAATCAAAAATAGTCTTATAGCACTCTTTTAAAATGCTAAAAACACCGGTTTCCTTGATTTTAAATTATTTATACCTTATAAAAGTTATTGGTCCTTGTACCAGTACATTGTGGTGAAATTAACATGTAGAGGTGTTTAGTTTCAAAAAAAAAACATTTAGAGACGTTTCAAAAGATGAAAAATGACATTTTGTAAGACAAAATTGCTGAAAAAGTAACTGAAGAAAGATTTGTAGGTTACTGTTTCTTTTTTTCTTACTTGGCTAGATTTTCATTTCTAAGAATAGAAATTGTTATCAAACAATGTCAGATTGTGTCACAAAAAAAAATAAATTGTTAATATAAGTGATAAAAAGTGAAGTATGTATGTGATTTTTAAAATTAAAAATTGATATGACAGTACATTTTAATCACATAAATTTACCTTTACTGTTATCGCTACAGTGGCTGAAAAAATAATATTTTGAATTTTTAAGGAAAACTTAAATATCCTTACCGCAAAATATGTTTGAAAAATTAGTACAAGAAGTCGAAAACAGACCAACCCCCCTGAGATATATGAGAGTAGATAAAGAAGCTTCCATCTGCTTGCTCTCTTGTTTCTCTCACTCTCTCTCTCTCTCTCTCTCTCTCTCTCTCCCCAAGATCACTGAAAATCATGGCCCTGCAGCCGTGGGAAACCCTCAAAGAATCCATCACAGTATACACAGGCCTCTCTCCCACAACCTTCCTTACAGTTGTAGCTCTAGGGCTTGCCATCTACTGTGTTGTATCGGGCATGTTTGGATCATCAAGTAACCATCACCAGAGGTCTAGGGATTTTGAGGAGGAGATGCAGCCTCTGCCTCCACCTGTCCAGCTTGGAGAGATCAGTGAAGAGGAGTTGAAGGCTTATGATGGGTCGGATCCCAAGAAGCCTTTGCTCATGGCTATCAAGGGTCAGATCTATGACGTATCCCAAAGCAGGTAGATTGACTGAATTTGTGGATTCTTGTTTGTGTTAGCATTTTTGGGTGTGTTGATTTTAGTGTTATTTTGACATTTTGACTTCTGGAGTTCTGGGTATGAGATGGTTAGGACTATGAATCTTGGCATTATTAGCTTCTGGTTGTGATGAATCTTAGAAGGGCTTTAAGGGATTTTTGGGCGTATGCTGTTTTTGATATTTTCTTAACTTGGGGGTACGGTGTATTTGAAAGTTGACTGTGAGTAGCTTGTGAGGGTGATGATTTTTCAAGGGCTTTGCGTCAATTAAGGATTTTTGGGAGATTTCAAGTTGTGTTTGATGCCTGGTTTTTCTGATTTTAGCTTCTGGATGTGCGAGTGTTTGGGAAGGAGACAGATGATAGGTTGATTCTTTCTGTTGATATTGTCTGATTGATTCTTTTTTCTATCCATTTCTCCGTTGACCTTTTCATTTCATGCAATTCTTGTTGCTTTGCTTTCCTGGAAAAGCACGTATCTTTTTGGATTCGTAGGAGATACTTTATCTAACATAGGATAGGTGATTCTTATTTGCAGATTTTCTAGGTTTGATCAATTGAGGTGTAAAGCATAATACCCCCCAACACACGCACATACCCACCCCCACCCAAACACACACAAACGTATCTCTTTACCTTTTTGTTTATTTTTTGGGCCAAGGTGTTATGACTCAATGAGTTTTAGGTCAGACCTGTCATGTGGATGCAGACTCAAGGAAAATGATCGCACACATCCAACCTTTCTTCCGTAATATATACATATATATGTGTGTGTTTACGTGATAGTAATGTAGCAATGTTCTTATAAAGCTCCAATTGCAATCTCTCATTCTTACTTTACAAGATTTATCAGTTCTCTGTAGAATGAGCAAGCTAGTAATTAATTTGACCTTGGCTTGTGCTTGCTACTTACCAATGTGCTGCATTTTTTTCTCTTGGTGTAATTACAACAAAAATTGTCGACCCTTGGCTTTGTTTTTAGGCATGTGGTTAGTTCTAATACTGATGGTTACTGCTGAGCTTTACTTCCTTTTGTCTTAAGCTGATAAATTTTTGCCTGTAAGAATTTCCTTCCTGCCTCTTTATATGGAGTTGATTCTCCAAGCATTGGTTCATCTTGCATATCATTAGTTATGAGTTTTCAGAAGAGTATGGTCTCCTAAAATGAATTACTACGGAATCTAAAATTGCGAAGGGAACCCCATTATGTTGAACAAATTGATTTGCATCCCATAGTGCTGAAGAAACTTAGGGCATTCCCAGAATTTATTTCTTCGGTTTCAAAAAATGTTTGCTTTACTATGCCTACTAGATATTCATGACAGCAATGGTGTGAATTTCTCATAGCGATCCTTTCTTGCAGCATATATTTTATCCCTTCCTAGTTCTTACACATCATAAGCCTCTTCTTGGTATCGAAACCATCCTTGTTGCAGGATGTTTTATGGACCAGGCGGGCCATATGCACTGTTTGCTGGAAAGGATGCCAGCAGAGCTCTTGCAAAGATGTCTTTTGAAGACAAAGATTTAAATGGAGATCTATCTGGTCTTGGTGTATTTGAACTTGAGGCTCTACAAGACTGGGAGTACAAGTTCATGAGCAAGTATGTTAAGGTCGGCACTATCAAGACTGTACCAGTAACCGACGGATCAACTACTGCTGAACCTGCTTCAACTACCGAAGGTGATGTTGCCAAGTCCGCAGAAGATGGTTCATCAGATAGTGCAGCCGCTGAAGCTAAGGAGTCCACAACTGGAGGTGAAGCTGACAAAGAGTGAATGATGCTGCTGTCCCCTGCAATGCAAATGGAGAGAAGATGCAATGGAGACCGCAGTTTTAGGTGCCTGTAATGTGTCTCTTAATTCGCATATAAGCTTTTTAAGTTCCTAGTGTAGAATACTTCCTCCATAAACAAACTCTGTTTCAATGTTTTAGTTTGTTGTACTAAATAATGAATTGTGGAATCTTTGGTAATGTGAGTTGATATACTTGGAGGTTGCTTTCCGGAGCTCTCTTTATTCATTTTCAGCTATGTTGTTTGGTACTCCTTCATTGTCAGTTTTTTTTTTTTTTAGATATTTTATTGTGGTAAGAACAGATACTACACTTGATCTTAGCCAAAAGGCGGGGAAAAAGTATAGATATTTTATTGTGGTAAGAGAGAAGAAAGAGAGTATAACCTTTTTTTTACTTTTATTTAGCTCTTGCACAGAGCATCTAAACCTCAAACTTAGATATTTTTATAAAGACTAGTAAGGATCACGTGCTTTGCACATTATATAGTAACTAGCCCAGTAATCCGAGCCAAGCTCGAGCCGGTTTATAAAATATAATATACCATAAGGTCTTAAAAAGTATATTAATATGCACCACATATTGTAAAACAAAAAAGATAATAGTATTATTTAAAAAAATATCTTATTTAGCCACAAAAAAATAGATAGTGATATAGTAGAGTCGCTAGATACTTACTTTTTAAAAACTTTTATTTTAAGTTGTCAAGTATCTTTCAAATGAATATTAACTTAGCAATTATACTAATAGAATAGTCATACTAGTACTATATAGAGCTAAATAATAAATAGGATTGTGGTTAAAATTAAAAAATTATGAGATTATAACGTATCTCTTTTGAATTATAGATGTTATATATGAGTATAATTCTTTAACTTCAAATGTTTTCGAGGTTTTACGTGTTTTTTGAATAATTTTGTTATATATTTCTTTTTTAATCTTTGTGAAATGCTTGTGTAAGGACATTCAATCAGCAAAAATATGTCCTTTTTATTTATGTTTTTGAGGTATTAATAGTCTAAAATAGTGCCTGATTTGTAAGTACATCAATAAAGTACAGTTTAAAAGAAGGGTAACTTTAAAATGTTGATTTTTCTTTTCACATATTATAGGTCTGCAATTTGTCATAAAATTATAGTTCTCACATCTAACAAATGCCTTTAATATTAGTTTTCCATATATACTTATTTTATTAGAATATAATGTACCTTTTGTATACTAACTTTTGTTTGGTTATTATTTTTAACTATATTGAGCTTGTAAAATTCAACAAATTATTCTTATATTAAACTAACAATTACATAGATTAAATAGTTCATATAATTGTTATTTAATGCTCACATCAATAATCACTTATAGTTATAATTGACTCTATTGTAGTCAAAATTAAGTTCCAAAGCTCATAATTAGTCTAATATACACTAATTAGTCTCAATATTCATGTGAATTTAATCAACAATAAAAATAATATATTTCATACTTTGACCTATTAGAAAAAAAAATGTCAGTGTATATTCGATTATAATGAGCTTTGTAAAATTACTCAAAATAAATTCATTACTCAAATATACTAAAAATAAATTTGACAGAACGACCACATAATATCCAATATTTTCATAATATATGCGTGTGTCTCTTTAATTTTTGTAAGATGCTAGTAACGATAAAATTAAATTGATGAAGATGATGTGTCCTTATTTTAATGAGTTGAAAATTTTTTTCTACATCTTCAATGACTTGTAGCCAAGTTATTTTTATATCTACTAATTGCACTCATAATTTTGTTTTCATGAAAAACTTACTTAACAATGAATAAAAAAGTCTTTCATTGATCGTAAGACCTTATGCAAAAATGAATCGGTTAATTGTTTGTTTTGTAGAATTACATAGATATATTTTTACATTTTAAAGATTTTAAATATTCTCAAATATAGTAATTAAGAGTTATTTGATTTAATTATACCTTTTTTCTAATACATGCATGATTTCTTTTCAAAATCTCATATATGCGATGTAGCCACTTTGATTATTATGCAGTGTTACCAAAGCAAAAAAACTGTCCAGTAATTGCATTGTTAATCTTATGTGTTACATTGATAATTTTTATAATGATTATGTTGTGTGTGTGTGAACGCGCGCGCGCGCACACACACACACATATATATATACATACACACATTTATTACATTATAACAAACTTAAATTAACATATTTTTTATTCCTAAACCTCATATATTATTTTTGTTTTTGAGATACATGAGTTTTTATCATCGTATGAGAAAGTCAGTTTAAAGGACACGATAATCAAAATTAAATCCTAATAAATTAGTATATATTTTTTAGTTTAATTTTCAAATTATGTAAGGCTTTCTAATATAGTCCTCACATAGTTCTTGCAAAACTAAATAAACTTAAAAATATGGATCACATCAAAAATAATATTCGCACACCTTTAGATACACTAACATATTTAGTATATAGCCATAAATCCTTTTCAATTATCAGATTTATGAATAAACTTTATCATTATTACAATCTTAATCATAATAATTAGACAACCATTTATTAGTGGTGTGGTCCCATCCAAAAAAAGATGGTGAATTTTTTATTTTACCAAAAAGATTCTAAAAGCAATATATTATAATTGATAAATTTTTACATCGATATGGTAAGTATATATTAAAATAAATAAATATGAATCAATTATTAATTTATTTTTTTCAATCTCAATTGTAATATTATTTTTTTCATCTTTTAAATCTAATGTGTTATTTTTTTTTTTTGATATATTTAAAATTTTATATTCATATTAGAGAGTGGTTTTAAGGATACAAAAATTAAAATTAAGTCCTAATAAAGTTGTTCACGAATCAGTTAGAGTTTTAGAACATTTAAAGTTAGTTTTTCAACTATATAAGGCTTAGTAATATAAAAATTAACTTATCAAGAAATAAGAAACCAATTCAAGATAATATTCTCAAATGTAACATCATTCTTTCTTTTTCTCTTCTAAATTTAGTATGTTATTTTTGTTTTAAAGATATATGAATTTTTATATTCATAGAAGAGAATGATTTAAGGATACAATAGTTAAAATTAAGTCCTAATAGATTAGTTCATGAATCAATTAGAGTTTTAAAACATTTAGAACTTATTTTTCAATTATATAAGGCTTAGTAATATGAAAATTAACTTACCAAGAAATAAAAATCTCATCCGAGATAATATTCTCAGTAGTAACATGCTTTTTTTTGCTTTTAAATTTAGTATATTATTTTCGTTTCTAAGATATATGAATTTTTATATTCATAGTAGAGAGTGATTTTAAGGGTACAATAGTCAAAATTAAGTCTTATTATGTCAGTTCATGAATTAGTTAGAGTTTTAAAATGTTTAGAGTTAGTTTTTCAGTTATATAAGACCTAGTAATATGGAAATTAACTTATCAAGAAATAAGAATCCAATCCAAGATAGTATTCTCAAATGTAGCATCATTGTTTTTTTTTTCTCTTCTAAATCTAGTATGTTATTTTAGTCTTTAAGATGTATGAATTTTTATATTCATAGTAGAGAGTGATTTTAAGGATATAATAGTCAAAATTAAGTCCTAATAAGTTAGTTAATGAATTAGTTAGAGTTTTAGAACCTTTAGAATTTGTTTTTCAATTATATAAGGTTTAGTAATATGATAATTAACCTATCAAGAAATAAGAACCCTGTCCAAGATAATATTTTCAATAGTAACATCCTTTTTTCTCTCCCTTTTAAATCTAGTATATTATTTTTCGTTTTTAAGATATATGAATTTTTATATTCAAAAGTGGTTTTAAGGATATAATAGTCAAATTTAAGTCCTATTATGTTTATTCATGAATCGGTTAGAGTTTTAAAACGTTTAGGGTTAGTTTTTCAATTATATAAGGCTTAGTAATATGAAAATTAACTTATCAAAAAATAAGAACCCCATCCATGATAAAATTATCAACTATAACCTTTTTAGTTTGTTATTTTTGTTTTTAAGATATATAAATTTTTATATTCATATTAAAGAGTGATTTTAAGGATATAATAGTCAAAATTAAGTCATAATAAGTTAGTTCATGAATCAGTTAGAGTTTTAAAACGTTTAGATAATATTAGTCTTTCAATTATATAAGACTTAGTAATATGAAAATTAACTTATTAAGAAATAAGAACCCCATTCAAGATAATATTTTAAACCTTTAATGACACTTATAATAGTTATATTTCTATTTCACATTAAAAACATAATGTGATGACATGTCAAGTAAAGAAGTCATATTTTTGTGATGATGTGTTGCACAAAGAAGCTCTCGCTTCGCTTATTCTATATTATATTGTTCCCAGCCTATTCTGGTCATACCCAAGGGACCACTAGGGGTTCCATTTCACGCTAACACGTCGACATTGTCAACAATCATTTTTCTAACGCATCGAACCGGTCAAAGTGCGCGCGCCCAAATCACATGTGTTTCTCGCTTCGCGAGCGACTTAGGCGCCGATTATTTCACGTTAATGTTACTCACACTAGCACGTTCGTCACACCGAGACCACCCGAACACCTTTCCATCAAAAACTTTGAACGACGGCGCAACCGGAGCAACGGGGTCAAGGGGCAAAGGCCTTGGCCAAATCTATTGGGTTGGCCTCGGCCTCCCCCAAGGCCATGGGGTCGGCCTCGGCCTCCCATGGGGGGTTGGCTTTGGCCTTCCCCCCCCCCCCCGTTCTTCACTTTTCGCGCAAAGTCCTTTTCGCACTTTTTTCCACTTCGTACTCTTTGCATGTGACTTTGGCACATTGTTCGTCACATGGGTACGACTCACGGTAATACGCTCGTCGTAATGCAACTTCCGGATTCATCATTGCCGATCCAAAAACCTACCGTCGGCGCGCCCAAAGTCCACCAAAAGGGGGAGTGACCTTGGCCTCCCTTCATGGGAGTTGGCCATTGGCCTCGGCCTCCCCAAGGGGGTGGGCCTCGGCCTTCCCCCAATTATTGGCCTATGGCCTCTCCTTTCGCGCGCACTTCTTTTCTCGAGTCCTTGCACCTCCGCTATGTTTACGAACGTTCGTACATCAACCTCTCGACATTCGTCGTGCATCAACCTTGCGATGTCCGTTCATACATCAACCTCGCGACGTCCATTCGTACATCAACCTCGCGACATCCGTCGTCCATCAATCTCACGACGTCCGTCATGCATCAACCTCGCAACGTCCATCGTGCATCAACCTCGTGATGTCAGTCGTCCGTGACAGCATACCGCTCCCGCGATGCCCATTGCCCAAAGTCGCGTACTACCACCAAATGACCCATTTCCGATGACTGCATACCATCACTCCCGACTTTGTCATTACTACATGTTGCATTCATTATTTTGTTATAACAGGCACACTCAACTCATGCCCCGTCTCAAGGGCACACGACGCGCGTCGTCTCCGCGCTGGTGTGCCATTCTCATGATACGTGCCCCCGGCATCAAGCATCGCTCCGCGACATTCGTCGCCGCGCCCGTGCACCATTCTCATGATACGTGTCCCCGGCACCAAGTATTGTTCCGCGATGTTCGTCGATGCGCTCGTGCGCCATGCTCATAATACGTGCCCCCGGCACCAAGTATTGTTCCACGACGTTCGTCGACGCGCCTGTGCGCCATGCTCATGATACGTGCCCCCGGCATTAAGCATTGCTCTGCGACATTCGTCGCCGCGCCCGTGCGCCATTCTCATGATACGTGCCCCGGCACCAAGTATTGCCCTGCGACGTTCGTCGCCGCGCCCGTCCGCCATTTTCACTCCGAGACCAGAGCAGGTCTTTGGAGGGCATCGCGCCTAGTCCCCCTGGCAGTTGGGCGTCGGGTCTTCCCCACCACTGCCAGGCCTGTGGGACTCTGCAAGGGCTTGGATTGCTGGCTAGATCAAGGGGGTTCTCTGGCCATACCGACGCTGTGGAAGCCAGTCTTTCCAGACGGACAGAGCAACGCTGTACGGTGCAGGCCAGGTGAATATGCAATCCGACAGTCCGTGGAGCACCGGCACCCGTGGACCCCCAGATGCACATGTCATTCCCGAGGAGTGCCACGTGTCTGTTAATGACATCATCATCTCAACCTCTATAAATAGAGGTCTTGAAAATTCATTTGCAGGATTTCTTCTTCACTCTCATATTTTCACTTTCTCACTCTAGAATTCTAGAGAGAGAAACATACATGACCTTGACTCTGGACCTAAGCATCGGACTGTGACTGTCATCGTATATTCATCCTGCGCCATTGCCTCGCAGCACTGCCACCATCAGGCTCTGTCTAGGAAGCCCTTGGTCTCTGCCCTTGCTGTGTCCCACATCAGCATCAGCGCACTTGGCATCTGACTCGGACTGCATTCCTTGTGGCACTTCCACATCGACTGCGAAACCCACTTTCCTTGGCATCATATATAGATTTGAAATAAAAATATTGTGAACATTGGTGAAAAATACAATTAAAATTAATCAATACTACTATTATAACTAAACTTTAATAATAATTCATTATTAACTGCCAATCAAAGACTCAAAGTATAAAAAATGAATTCCATAAAACATGATCTTACTTTTAAACTCTTATTTTTCACTATTTATCATATATATTTCTTTCTTCACATCAAGTTGCCGTTAAACAAAATCCAGACTATTTCATGTTATATCTTGTTATCAAAGGTACATTAACATTGTAATTAGTCTTAAATATCTTTCACAAATATCAAACTTTCACGAAACACTACAAGTTTGATTGTACAGTGATAAAAGTGAAAAGAGTGTTTAGAGATATATATTGTAGTTGTCTAATTTTCAGTAATATGTTTTGATGACATATATATAAGTATAGGAAGTGAAATTGAGAAAAAAGTTTCAATTATAGTTAAGTGATATTAAGAAAGTTCAAAAATTAATCCGAAAAGGATTGTCCAAAATAAAGTGTCTAACGGGAAGAAATTATGATTAATAATATATAAACAAAGTTTGTAAGACGAAATGGGTTATGAGATTAAATATTACATCTTAAAGCCAAGAATCAAGCGAACTCAAGAGATCTAGCAGAACACATATAGAAACTGAGCTGCTTAAGCAACAAATTTAGTGACCTTAACTTTCAACATTCTTTTCAAAGTTCTTCTATCGTTTACTTTTATAGCTTGTTTGCGAGTTTTTTTTGGGAGAGAAAAGGAAAGAAAAGAAAGGAAAGTGACTCATTTCTTTCCATTTCTTTAGTTTGTGAGTTTTTTTAAGGAAAGAAAAGAAGAGAAAGGGGAGGAAAGTTTGGGCTTCTTTTGTCTCTAAATCTTTCCTCCCAAAATTGAGAAGAAACAAAGAGAAAATAAACTCTCATAAGTAATATTTTTATAATGCTCATACTACCCTTGAGACAATAAAGACTAAAATTTTAATGACTTTAGGTTTTAAAGTTTCTTATAAGAGCTTAACACTTTATTTACAATCAAATGATTGTTTTAGATGTTAGAGTTGACTCATATCTGATTATTTTGCTTTTGGTGTGACATTAGTTAGATTTTGATGTTGGGATACTTGTAGTCAACTCATGACTATTTTTGTTTTTTACATGATAACATTAATCAGCTATGTAAGGCTTATGACATTAGTATGTATTTTGTATAATTTATCGTAAACTAATTTGTTTTCCCAACGAAATCAATTTTTCTTAAGATCATATATTCAATGTCTTTATTAGAATTATCACAATGTAATATAAGGGTATATACGTAATCGGGTGGATTTTTTTTTCTTTTCTGCTGAACTCACAAACAAGAGAAAAGAATGATACTTTTTTTTCTCTCTTAAACTCACAAACAAGAGAAAGGATAATTGTCTTCCCTTCCCTTCTCTTCTTTTCTCTCGTCTCAAAACTCGCAAACAGGCTATTAGAGTTTTGATGTTTTTTCCTGCAAGTATCACCACTAAAGTTCAAAATATCATTACTTAGTATTTTCAGTATCATTCATTATTTGTCTTCTTTTTTTTTTCTGTACAGTGATGGCCATTTTTTATAGCGTTGGTTGGGGGGCTAAAAATATACCCTACAGTTTATTTGCTTTTGTTACTCCCTTTGTCCCAAAAGAATTATCATATTTCCTTTTGGGGCTTTCCAAAAAAAAAAATTGATCAATTTTCAAGTTAAGAAAGATTATGTAGGTGTTTTTATATTTTTACTCTTTGTAGACTTTTTTTTTTTTTTTACTTATCTCCCCGCATTTAATTCTTAACCAAACAATTTATCTCTATTGAACCACTTTCTTTCTTCCCCTCTTTCTCTTGGGATAGAATGAGAAACTCATATAATAAGACTCATATCTTAAATAAACGTGCAGTCAATATAATCAAATAATTTGGGACGAATGGAGTAAAATTTTTCATGTATCTCTTATTTTAAAATTAAAATATAAAGTAAGTCTTTTTTTTTAACTTTTTCATCTTAAGTTCCAAAGTTTGAGTACAATTTGTCTAAAATTTTAATTATACTTTCCTTTTTTCATTTTTTAATAAAAAAATATATATTTTACTCTGAAATTCTCTTAAAAGTGTACTCTAAAGTTCTCTTTATTTTTATCTAGCATGACCTTGTTGATCTTAATAGTACAATAAGGACTTTTATTTTTTAATACTGATTTATACGATAGCACCAAACCTCCTCATCTAAAAAGTCCATATGCATGTGTACGTTATGTGTTTCCTTTTGAAATTTATATTACGAAATAAGTGTGTAAAGTTGATATCGATAATAATAATGAACTTAGTAATTTCAACAATGTTCACAAACCTACATTTTTATCCTATATTTATACATACACATTACATGTTTGTTATAAATACAAACTCAATAAAAGTTTATCAAGAATAATTTATAACCCAGATCATTCATCATATAAAGACCTATATCATCAAAATAAAAAAGAAAAAAATTACCTACAACAACACAAGGTTTTGAGAGTTAAGAAAGCTATAGGGTTAATTGCACCCATGACCATGAGGTCATGGTAAAATTACACATGTATCCATTAGGTGGAACAAATAGCACTTATGTCAGTTGACCGAATAAGTCAAAGATGAAAAAACCAGAATGTTCATCACTTAGGAATATAATTCTTCAAATGTCAGTCATCATCCCTTCATCTCACCATATAGCCCCACCACCACCATCCATTTACATTTCTTCAATTTCAACACACACAAAGACAACATACACACACACGGTACCACCCATGCATACCCCCACAGTCACAATCATATTTCACCATCATCGTGTTCTTCAGCTTTCTTACCTTTCTTTAACCTTTTCACCCCAATTAATTGTCACAACTTTTTTACTCCAATCATTTGCAACAAACCATTACGATCCAACAAACCAAATGAACAAAAATGAAAATTTAAATTTGAGACTCAAAATCTGGAAAAAGATATATAAGATTCTTGTTTGCATCAAACTATTACCCAACACCAAGGCAGACACAATCATTAACCACCACCAAAACAACCTTTCACCATCACTAATCAGCCTACCATTGTGTCCAATCAGCCCACCACCTATCCAATTCACCCACCACCGCCTTAAATCAACCCTCCACAAACCACAATCGCCATCCATAAGCCTTCCATAACCCACCTTTTAAAATCTAGGTTATTTTGATGTTGATAATTTTTAAGGTTATGTTTTGGTAGAATTTTCTTTAAAGGTAAACAAAGTCTTAGCATCATATTTATAAGATTGGGATAGATTCACTCACATATTTTTGTCACTTAAAGATACATTAGTGAGTTTTAACCTCTTTAACAGTAAATTATTTATATTTAGCCCAAAATATTGTAGTTTAGTCTCACCTTTTTAAAAGTAAAAAAGAAATTGCTTAATTTTTGTAAACCTTTTATTTTTAAAAAGGATATTTTAATGGAAAAATATTTAGCCATTTTAATCTCTTGAGATTATTTTATATGCTAGGACCAGATTCTTATCCTTTTTTGTTATATTCATTCTTTTGTCACTAAAAGATGCATTAATAAACTTCTTTAGCTTCAAAATGTTTAAAGTTAGCCAAAACAATAGTAATTTAGCCTCACCTTTTAAAAAGTCAAGATATTTAGAGAACTCTTAGACTTGAAAAGAATAGTTTGAGAAAAAAATTAGTTATTTAACCCCTTGTGTATCAAAACTTGAAAGTTTTCAAGCTCAAAAAAATTTCGTAATCATTTGAGCTAAAATAAATTGGAGTCTTTATCAGGAAATATACAAAGACAATATCTATATGAAAAACATATTATCATGTAAAAATATGATATCTCGGGGTACAGTGGATCATAAAAAGACGATAAACATACGAAGGATATCTTGTCATGCAAATAGATGTATTCCAATAACTCTAATACGAATATAAGAGTATGTACTTGCCACAAACTCAAATTATAATTAAGAGCAAAGTTGTATGATGTAGCAATTCTTATGCATTTAAAATTTTCTTAAGGTCTAGTTTTACAATAACTTTCTTACACCAATATGTCCGTAATTGAAATCTAAAATTAAACTTTAGTTATATGATAGTTTCGACGTACAAATATATTTGTATTGAAATATTTATACATGCATAATTATTGAGATTTATAGCATACACATCAATATACAAATATGTAGTAAAAAATTAAAAAGAGATTGGATTTCTGATAAAACATTCAATTTAGTTAAGGTAGACTATGTTTATTCTTAAAGGCTATAGAAAATACTGTTCTCTACAATTTGTTTTCATGAATCGAAATTGATGGATAAGATGTAATAACTCTGAAGTATTTAGCTTTAACATGAATGGAAGCGGTAGGTTTTGATAGAATTTTTTCGGTAATCGAAGAACGTGCAAGAGTTCAAGGGTGATTTTATAAGTTCTCATAAGATTTTTCCTTTTCTTCTTTGTAACCAAAAGACAAAACAACCCTTAGATCTAAGTAAAGCATAGATTCCTATACGGGTGTTTTAAGGAAAGATTTTTTATATCTTAAGAGAAGCCAAATACACCCCTTTTTTTAAACAACACTCTAATTCAAAATGGATATTTGATGGAGGCCGGAAAAAAAAATTTCAAGTAAAAAAGAAACCCCTAATTAACATTAATTTTGTATGAAGACTTCACTTTAAAAAGGGCATCTTATGAAGAAAAAGAGAGGATTCGCCGTTTAACTTCAGTCAAGATTATATAAGCATATAAAAAAAATCCTAAAACTCCAGTTTACGATAGCTTCCTTATACCAAAATGTCCATATTCAAATCTAGAATTAGACTTTATGTTTACGATATTTTCAATGTACGAATATGTTTGTATTGAAATTTATATACATGCAGAATAATTCTAATCTGTAGCATATGCATTCAGCATGCAAATATGAAACACTAAAAAATTAAAAAGAATTAAGTTTTTGACAAAATAGTCAATTTAGTTTAGGTATATTACATTTCTCACAAAATGCTACAAAGAACTTCAACAAGTTATTTCCTTTAATCAAATATGATGGAGAAGATCTAATAACTATAAGGTAGTTTAGTTTTTAACGTGAATGGATGAGGTAGAGTTTGATAGAAAAATTTTCAATAATTAGAGAGCATGCTGAAGTTTAAGGATGATTTTATAGGATTTTCATAGGGTTTCTTCTCTCTTTAAAAAAAAAAGTCAAAACAACTATTTTCTCTAACAAAAATATATATTCTAATAAAGATATTTTAACGAAAGAGACTTGATATCATATGAAAAGTCAAAACACTCTTATTTTTTAATCACACTCTTATTAAAAATAGGTATTTAATGAAAAAAATGTTAAATCAAAAGTCAAAACAATCCTTAATTGTAATCAAAATATATATTTCAATAAGGGTATTTTAAGGAAAGAGGCTTGATATCCTATGAGAAGTCAAAAATACCCTCATTTCTAAATAACATTATAATTTAAGAAGGATATTTAATGGAAAAAAAATGTTATAAGTCAAAATCACCCTTATTCACCCTTAACCTTTTATAGAAAAATCAATTAGAAAAGAGTAATTTAAAGAAAGAAAAGATTAGCCATTTAATCTCATTTGTGCTTTTATATATGTATATAGATAATTTTTCGCTCTTATCCTAGTTCTTTTTTTTTTTGATTAAAAGTAGGAGATATATACGACTCTTATCTTAGTTGTAGAAAGATAATTACAATATCTTTTATAGTCATAATTAATAGTTATTAAATCTAGTTAATGGCATTTTTGTTAATACTTTCATTTTTATAGTACTTTTCTATTGTCGTTGTACATGAAGTTGTAAAAATCTTCTTATAACTTTGGGTAGTCCTGAAAAATGGTCAAAATTTGTGGATGAGGGACACTTAGACTAAGGGTTCGTTTGACAAAATTTTTTTTTTTGGTTTTTAATTTTTTAAAGAGCAGCTTAATTTTTTTTTTTTATAAAAACAAGTGGGTGTTTGATAACCCTTTTTTTTTTAGGTTTTTTTTTTTGTATTTGTTAACCCTTTTTATTTTGATTTTTTTTTTGTTGTTTGCGGTGGCGGTGGTGGGGCGTAGCGGTGGTCGACGGTGGTGGTGGTGGTGGCCGACGGCCGGAGGTGGCTGCTGGCAGTCGCCGGAGGTGGCTGCTGGCAGTCGCCGGAGGTGGCTGCTGGCAGTCACCGGCGGTGGTGGCCGACGTCCGGAGGTGGCTGCCGGCAGTCCGACGGTGGTTGCCGGCGGCCGACAGTCTCCGACGGTGGCTGCCGGCGGCCGGAGGTGGCTGTCGGTGGTCGCCGGCGGCCGGAGGTGGTTGCCGGCAGTCTCCGACGGTGGTCGCCGGCAGCTGGAAGTGGCTGCCGACAGTCTCCGGCGGTGGCTGCCGGCGGCCAGAGGTGGCTGCCGGCAGTATCTGGTGGTGGCTGCCGGTGGTCGCCGGCCGCCGGCAGTCTCCGGCGGTGGTCACCTGAGGTGGCTGCCGGTGGTGGAAGGGTGGTGGTTTAAAAAAAAACCAAAAGTGAAAAAAAAAATCAGTTTTTGGAGTTTTTTTTTTATTCTTCAGTTTAAAAACTGATTTTTTAAATTGAAAAAAAAATGGTTACCAAACGCTTTTTTTTTTTTTCAATTTTTAAAACTGAAAAAAAAGAGGCAAAAAAAGAGTGTCAAACCTACCCTAAGGAATAAGGTTTTTTGACTTATTTTTCATTTTCGTGGCATATGCTATTTTCACTTCCTTATTTGCTATTTCACATATTTGTTCGTCGCTAAAAGATTGATAATTGTAATTCATAATTTGAGTGACGCAAAAGAGGTGAAAAAGCATAGGAGAAGTGAGATCTCAACTCCACTTCTAGCATTTGAACTCCAGTAGTGGTCATTGAAAATCTTATACATCGAACTCCAAATTAGTGATGAAAGTGAAGCTCAAGTGAAGAAAATCAGAGCCGCATCAATGCTGAGCACACTAAAAAGGAGCCGCTATCTGCGGAAGAAATGGTCCTCCAAAAGGTTTGGTTCCATTTCATTCAATGGATTTGACTGTGCAACTCATCACAACACAATGTTGCCCGGATTTAACTTTACCCTATTTGATTTAGCTCTAGATTTAGCATCCAAAGCCCAAATTAGACCACAATACACTAGAAATGATCTCATCCAGAGCTCATCCTTCCGCATCCACTCTTGACTTGGTCCTTCCAAATTTGATCATCATAACTTCGGCACACCAACCTTTGATGGCTGGGATCAGTGGTCACCATTAGACCATTACAACGCAGGACCAGTGGTAGGTTTCAAAGCCATGCATGGACGGCAGTCAAAATGTGGTTTGAGACATGATGTACTGGTAGTTATATGCATTTAGCAGTTGCACTTTCAAGCCCACCATCGCAAAGTTTAGCTTAAATGTTGGTACCTGACATAGTTCCTACTGTTGCCGACTACCTTCTGGGATGATAAGCCACCACATGGTTGCAGATTATTGAGTTCAGTGTCATTCCATATCTTAGCATTTTGTAGGGCCCTGCAGCGAAGCTATAGATGACACCCACAATAAGAACACATCTATTGTGGTTCATTTTGGAGGAATTTGTAGCTGTTCCAAAGCTGAACAAAACGTTCCAGCTAGACCTTACACGGATTATAGGTGAGGCATTCAAATATCAGGCTGAAACGCGTAGCAAAATGTGTCAACAAACACGCTAAGGTCAAATTTCGGGTGAGAATACAAGACATCTAGCAAGCACCCACATTATCTTAACTAGATGCAATGGTTTTAGTAGTTAGTATCAAGTCTCTGTTTCCCTAATACTTAATGAATGGCATGTTGGCTAGTTGCAGTAAATAACAACCTTGATCCCTCAACATTGACCTGCATTTGTCATCGTTGTTTATCGTATTAAACAAATGTTTCGTAGAAGGTCAACTGATGTCTAGTGGCATGAAGAGTGAAAGAGGTGAGATTAATGATAGATTGATGCAGATACATGAACAGATGATGGTTGTCTAGTACGTCAATCTCTGCCCCATGTGATTCCGGGGTGGGGTTCCTCCATTTCCTTAGAACCTGGTCGAATCCCAGCCGTCCAACATCCGCGGGGCCTAGTAAATACTAATAGGAGCCTGCGTAATTGTGTGGCGGATATCTCTTCCACACCCTCCATTGATCTTTTTCCTCAATCATCATATGATTTGATTCTGAAGCTTGGCTCCATCTATCTCGCTAGAAGTTGCCTTGGTACCTTATATATACGCTTGCAACCAACCATCTAAGTTCCAACACATAAAAACAACCGTTCAGTCACACCTAGTTCCTCTCCTTTAGAAGCCCCTTCCCAACGTCAACTCTCCTCATCATAACCAATGACAATTCGAAGTTCTTCCCTTCCGGTTCTGTTTGTTATCATCATGCTAGCAACATTCCATCTTGCAAATTGCCGGTACATCAAGACAATTATCATTCAACAGCCAAACCAGGGGAGAGCAAATTCTTTTCCATTTTCGCGCCGCTTAAGCACTAGCAAGTTCAAGGAATTCAATGGTTTCAAGGCTGGTCCAGTTTATGGTGTTTCAGATCAAGTTGTACCAGGGGGACCAAACCCACTTCACAACTGAAGAGATCTCCCCATATTTAAGGCTTTGTAGGTAAAGAGGAGATTGTCTTATAGTTTTGAAGGATGGGAGATAAGTTTTGGAGTTTGTTGTACATGTTATGTAAAGGATTTTCTATATCAGATATATACTTTCAGATTGATTCTTTTTCCAGTGAAATGTAATTCTTGGTGTTTGTTAGCATGACATGAAGTAGATTGAATGAAGAGCAAAGTGCAGAAATTCATTACAGCAATGATCACAACCTTTGATGGGAAACCACTCTGATCAAAATCTATGAATTTTTGAGTTACCCCCTTGAAAAGTGTCAATCCATTGGCATACAGTAAGACATAAGAGAAAGGCATTCGAACTAGAAATTATATGACAATTTGCGTATGAAGTTTCAGTTGAACGGTCCAAACTCCAAAGTAGTTCTTCTGTAACCGTCATCTTCTTCTAATCCCAAACCAATTGGCCAAACGATGGAGACTGTCAGTTATTGAACCATAAGACTAAACTTGTTCAAAGTGAGCTATCATCATACTATTCTCGGCAACTGAATAGTTTACACACAGTTATAAGGTCCAAGGAAGCAAGAAATGTGTTTTCTGGTTTCGTCTGAAAATTACCAGTTTTAATTGTAAGAGGAAACAGCTACTTCAAGGCCAGCTAGGCAGCTACCCCTCATGGAATGCTCAAATCTCTGCAGAACACAGTCGCATTTTGACAGAAGTAATTAAGGCACAACTCGATGAAGAATGATTACCATGTTGTTAGTTTGTTATAAGGAATCACTAAAAGAACACATACATAATCCGTGGAATTAAACAAAATGGTAATAGCAATTTGTACAGATTACTCAGAGAGCTTGAGTTGCAGAACTTACAGATGATAGTACTAGTCATCGTCAAAAATTATGATTTTTCCAGAAAAATTCAGTTAAATGTTGTTGGTAATTTCCCTAATTATTCGAGGACTTGTTTGGGTTTCGCTTAATGTTGTAAATAGATACTTTTGCCCTTCTGCTACTTGACACCATGATCAGAACTTGGAGAACATTTGATGGAGTGCCTTCATTTGGTTGTCCTTTTCATTATGCAGTTGAAATAAGCAAAAAGACAAACCAGATAGTGAAAAAAATTAAACAATCATTATAAAAATAAACTAAAATGTGCATAAGTCAAATCTCAGTAGCCCGGAAGAAAAATGACTGGACTTTTTAAATTTTTTATAAAATAATCGTAGCCTGCAAGATGACATCAGGTTGACATTTCTTGAGGCTTAACAATCAGGAAAATTGAATGAACCTCCACTTCTAATGGCACATCTTAACCTCTACCTGTTTTATTCTCTTGGAGTAGTCAATGTACCACTGTTTGCAAGCATTGTACTTGCACAGTGCCTTCATGGAGACAAACAAATACATAACTTCTTTAATTTTAAAGGGAGCAAGATGGCATCAGATACACTGATGGACATATGGAATCGATCAGTACGGCACGTTAGGATAACTAGAGAGGCTGCCGTCTGTGTCTAATTTTGAGTGAAAGGATGCTTGGCAAAATGGTCAGCTTCCAATCAGGCTGCCACAGAGGACCTCTTCAAAAGAGAGAGAGTTAAGCAGATTTTGAAGTACCTAGGTTATGTACTCTCTATTGAAAGCAACATTCATTTGCAGCATTCTCTGGACCAAGGAATCCATGAATGGATAATAATTTTCAATGTACAAAGTCCAAAGAGCTCCATATATCTTAAGAAAACGTCTTAGCGTGCTAAACAGATCAGGTGTTGGGTAAGGCTCACCCTTGAAATGGAGATTAAAAAATAAAAAACAAAGTCAACTTCTGCATTTTCATAAATGGCAAGTTGTGTTAGCAATGTTTTAGAGAACAGTTATTCTCAGAATTCTTTCGGAATCTTGGTTCTTACTTTTGCAGGCAGCAGTTCCCTTATAAGAGGACCTCGCCAACCTACGATACTAGTACATCTCCTGGGGTACAACTTCCTTCCTCGAATAGTTTTCTTTTAGCATCTCTTCCACCGTTTAAATCATGAGAATCCAAGCTTCCGCTTCATTCATAGTCTTCATTATATTGCTTGCATCAGTCCAAAATGTCCACTTGCCGGTACGTTGGCCGTCCTAGTAATGAAGAAGCAGAACAAAGATTAAGAACCAAGTTCTTCTCTACATTCTTGCGGTACTTCTCTACCATTCCTCATTATATGGAAGTCAACAACAACGAGAATGGCCCGATTCACACCGTGTCACACCGAGTTGTCCCTGCTGGACCAAATCCACTCCACAACTGACTCGATTTTCAGAACTCTTTTATCTGCCCCTGAAGAGAACTGATTCAGTTGTCATTTGTGTGCAGAGGTTCTAAAATTTTGTTTGCCGTGTACATGTGTTATGCCTTTACTCGTGAGGTATGAAATATAAGATTATAGTTGTAAGGGGACGTAGAGCTGGACTGTTTTTTCTAGAGCAACTGGAAGTTGGACCTAGGTAATGTAATTGTAAGACCTAGGCAAGAAACATATCCCACAATATTACTCCCAATGTTCCAGATTTAATGCTACTAGGTACGTCAAACAAGATGCTCTTAGTTTCTGCTTTTTCGGTTTGTTCTTAGAAATGTAGAAGTTGAGGTTATGGTTACTTAGCTTGTTTGAGATATTGTAAAAGGTTAGGAACTATATTCGTAAGTTGTCATCATACTATGTGAAAGCGAACAAAATGATGGAACTCGGGATCTAAATTCCTCCTTCTTCACTTTCTCAGCCATGAAGTCTATGCTTGCAACTTGGAAAAAGGTTCCTTTCCAAGCCTCCGCAATAGACTGAATTAGTCTATGCAGAAGATTAAACTTACGCATATAAAACTATACTGGGAGCAGGTCACAATCTCTAGCACAGACGCCCAAAAGAATCCCTAGCACGACAAGAGATGGCAACGTATTTTGCTAATATCTATGCCACTCCAACTTAATCAACGGTGCCTGCACTGTGACAACATGGTCTTGGATCTTAGAAAAGTGCTAATATAGGTTCATGCATGCCAAAAGAGATTTATATTCTTTGGAAGTTTTGAAGCCACAAACGAGGATAAATAACAAAGCCAACGATGGCCTTTTATTACAGAATCAGCTACCTGCTTTCTTAAAGTACCAAATATGGCCTCAAAGCCCCCATCAGTAATTAACAGAAAGATTAGAAGAGCTTCGAATCAGTCTGGGAAACTGAGGATTGATATTTACTCAGATACTGTGAAGGCCAAAAGTTCATTCTACTAGATAACTGTAAATCACCGTTTTGGGAGCAACTTCATGGCACTCTGACGCAGTAAATCTTACGGTTTGCAAAACTAGCAGTAATGCTCATTTTAGCACTAAAGCTACCTTCCTCCAATGTGGTGATTGCTCCTTTGAGGAAAGGGTAAACGTGTTCAAAGCTATTTAACGGAAACACACTACGGACAAATTGCTAATGACATCCTCTGACAAGACAGTACCAATTTCGCATACAAGGTGTTGCTGCTAAAAATATGTTCCGCGTATGTTGCGGAACCCGAGCCTGGACCGATGACCTGTAAGATAGAAAAACGAGTGACCGCCGGGTGAGGTTCCCGGCGGAGAACTTTTCGATGCTTAAGTCAGAGCACAGCCACATGATAATGACTCTGAAAAAGCATGAATGTGTGTCATTGTCCCATATTTGGGAGTAGACCCCTTCATATAGTGGTAGGAAGAAGAGCCCTAGTAGGACTGAGCCATATGCTAGATGTGTTGTTAGGATCCTTGAGGATCGCGTCATGATCTCTGATAAGATAATTATCGGTCTCCTGTTTGATTAGGATTGCCGGGTATTCCCCAATTATTGGGAGTTAAATTTGAGGTATATCATAAGCCCCCCACTTCCCCCACTTCCTTACCCAAATGTTTGGCTGAGGAAGTTTATACCTGGTGTCTTGAGACACGCGTCAGATTTGTAAGGGATTCTTCATCCGCTTGTAGGGGTAATAATATTTCTCTACTCCATGTGCTCGGACCTAAGCTCTTAGGAGCTTAAGCCTTGGAACTTTGCCCTAGTAGGATGCTAGAACTCTAGCTCTTGAGAGCTAGGTCTTTCTAATGTCGCCTAAGTAGGCTACTCGGAATCATCTTTGGGAAGATGAATCATAGGATCTCGGGATCCATTAGAGGCTGTGCCCCACGTTAGCCTCTCTAGAGAGAGGACACAGAGCTGTGCATGCAAGTTGTTGCATGTGCTAAGTGTTTAAATGTCTCCTTGAGGGGTTCCCTCTCCTGTGGAGGGTGTTTGTTTTGTGCATGTGTGTTCTTTAGCTTGAGCTGACCACATCATGCTTGCGTTTTACTTTGACGCGAACTCTTATCGTCAGCTAAGGGCTGGCAAAGAAGCCTCGCACTCACGCTCGGCCAGGTTTCGAATTAACAAAACAGGGTAGGGCGACGAACTCCCACTAGGTTTTGCCGTTTCATGGGTTAAAACTATAGCTAAACCGTTCGGATAGAACTTGAGCTCTATCCTGTCACCCTTGAGGGACAGCCCAAGAGGGCTAGTGGAACGTAGAGTTCTGGTAAGCGCCCTTGAGGGCTGATGGAGCTCAGAGCTCATGTATATACCCTCAGGGGTTTGACGAGACTTAGAGTTCTTGTATGCACCCTTGAGGGCAAATGGAGCGCTGAGCTCATGAAAGTACCCTCGGGGTTTGGACGAAATTTGAAGTTCTCGTCGTCGTCGTCGTTGTCGTGGTGCCAAATAAGAAGGCGCGGGTCATGGAGCCCGTAATATGGTCACTGTGGCTAACCTCCATGTCTGATAAGACACAAGGCATTAAGCCCGTATAAGAATGATCTCATAAAATATAAAGCCCCCGGGCCTTTGAGAAGGCGTGGATATATAAAGATGGCTTTTCAACCTATATGTAAGGCCCGGTCGCAAGAAGACCGATATAATGAAAGGCTACTAGATCCGATCCACTGATTGCATAGCTCGAGCTTGCAGTTGTACCGGACATATTAGCGATGCTATTGGCGAAGTGCTCTGATTCACCAGTTGCTTTGGTAGCATGCACTGGTGTGAGTGTTTGACCGTTGATAGTTGGTCACTGTAAATCCGGATATATAATGCTGAGAAGGTAGGATACTGCAGCAAAAGACCTGAACGTGACTTCAAGTCGCAGGGTGCTGTGAATTTGTTCCTTGCTTATGAAGTGGTTTATTCATCGTTGTTGACGCTCGCAGGCACAGCTTAAACCCTTGCAAGACTTAAAAGTACGTGACTAAAAACAAACAGTCTCTAAAGCAATAAAGCATATGAACTTATAAGTTCAACTATATTTTTAACACATAATTGAAAATGGTGTTCAAACACCGCGGTCCCCTTACGGTTTTGCCGGTTAAATGGCAGAGTGTACTACACTGCGTGTCGCTAGTGAGCTTAAAAGAATTGTAGCAGTCGGAAGTCTCAATATGTAACGTGCATGCGCTACCTGACGCAACTACATAATACTAGACAAAAAATTAAATAGGTCTAGGCAATGAAAGTACATAGGAAGCAGCCTTTAGGAAGGCTTGCTAGCACTTAGAATTGTAGTCGCTTTATGTTTAACGACACATAAGCGATAAATTATACGCCTTTATTAAAGAGTATGCGACATATGTTAAATGATTGAGACCTTGTGGGTCTTAAACTTAAATTGACCTTTTATCGGTTTAATGCTTTAAAAAGCTTATGGGCTAAGTCGAATAAATAAGACCCTGTGGATCTCAAACACAAATATGCTTTTTTTTTCCTTGGGTTAAACACTTAACATTTTTAACAAATGTAGCTTAAGCCAATAAGTAAAACCATTTGGGTCTTAAACATAAATAAGCATACTTATGAGGAGAAATAAGGAATTTTTCTAAAAAGAAGGGGATCACCTGGTAGCTTGTGCTCCTCCTTTTGTTTAGTGACTGAAGGGCCTCGGCCGGCGCAACATCGCAAGAGAGCATTCACCACTGGATAGCAGGGACGAAGGTGGCGTAACGGTGGGGGACACCGCGACCCTCAGGGAGGTCGCGGTGGAGCTGTCGCATGGTTACAGATCTGGAGAACGGGTGGCCGCCGGTTGGATCTGAACTGGACTGCAAGCTGGCCGGTGGCACTGCAGTGAGGCCCGCCAATGTAGAGAGATGGTGGAGGACAACGGCGGTGCTTTTACCGTGGCCGCGGTGGAGCAGATCGAGACCTATAAATGCCGCTGCTTTGGCAGAGATGGAGGGTTTGGACCCTATTGCTACTTATTCTCTCTTCTGTTTTTTTTTCCTTTTTTGTTGAGATGTTTGTTGTTGGTCCCAGTAGCTTTGTGTTGCCGGTGACTCTGGCGACGTGTTCGTGGCTAGAGTTTTGAAGTTGTGGTGGTGATGGCAGTGACCATGGGGAGCGCCCATCGCGGCTGTTCTAAGAGTTGTCGCGGTGGTGCGTGTCCTGACGGGACGATGCCAGGTGACCTTGGGGATCTTGTGGTCGGCGGAGGTGATGACGCAGATCAGTGATGGTGTTTTAAGTGGCGCTATTGTCGCAATATCGGGATTTGCACCGGCCGCCTCACTGCGATGGCGGCGATTTTGTGGTACCCGGGCCTGTGGTGTTTGGCTGGTTCCGGTTGTGAAAGACCCACTGCCAATGTATCGCCGGATGGAGGTGCCGCTTGGGGTTGGTACGACGGTCGCGTGGCGGTGCCGCTATTGGCGCAGATCTGGACAAGTGGTTAATTGCCGTTGCTCCGACGGTGATGGAGGGCTTGTCGCGTTGAAGTTGGGACGGCACTGCCTTCGTCATAGGTCACGTGGAGTTGATCTAGTGGACAGCGGTGAGGTGGCGTCGTTAGAAAAGTGGAGGCCCACGGTGGTGGGTGGCCTGATTATGCGCAACGCTGGCGGTAGGGTTTCGACCCATTTGGTGACGGCGATGTTGTGTGGCTTCTCCCTCCTCTCCCCTTTTTTTCTTTTTTTTGTTGAGATGATGCTGTATCTGCTTCGGCCTCTTCATGGCGGTGGCTGGCGGTTTATGGTGCCCGCAGCTCCACTGTGTTTTCCTGTGATGTTGGTTCCAGCAGCTTTGCATCGCCGGTGGCTCCAGTGTGGTGAGCGTGGCCAGAGTTGGAGCTGGGGTTCCCACGGTACGGCGGTGACAGTGCTGCCTGTCGTGGCAGTGATGGTACTGGCTGGTGCCACTGCTAACCGTGGTCGACGCTGGCCTAGATTCATCGGCGACGACGACGGCACTGAAATTTATTGCTTCGATAGTTGTTCGGCAGAGGCCGTTTGTGACACCGGTGATCCCGCTGTCGCGATGGTTGTGTGGCCAATTGTGGTGGCCAATCTCTTGCTGCGGCTACGCGACGGCTGGGTGTTGCACCTTCGTAAAACGGTTTGTGACGGCGCCGGGGTTTGCTACGGCATCACCGTCAGTAGTAGTCTTGGCGACGGTGGCGCATAGTGGTGGTGCTTCTGTCTTTTTTTTTACTGTTTGACAGTAGTAGAACCGTTTGACGACGGTGGGGCCGTCGATGGCTTGGCTGCGGCCGACAGCTTGTTCTATCGTGAAGTATTATTTTTTTTTCTTTTTTGACTGTAACAACTGAATCTCTCACCCGAGACGGTGGCGATAGCTGCGAGCAGTTCGCGCGCCAAAATATTGCTGTTAAAAATATGTTCCGCGTATGTTGCGGAACCCAAGCCTGGACTGATGACCTGCAAGACAGAAAAACGAGTGACGTTCCCGACGGAGAACTCTCCGATACTTAAGTTAGAGCGCAGCTACATGATAATGACTCTGAAAAAAATATGAATGTGTGTCGTTGTCCCATACCTGGAGGTAGACCCTTTATATAGTGGTAGGAAGAAGAGCCCTAGTAAGATTGGGCCATAGGCTAGATGTGTTAGGATCGCGTTAGGATCCTTGAGGATCACGTCATGATCTTTGATAAGATAATTATCGGTCTCCTGTTCGACTAAGATTTTTCCAATTATTGAGAGTCATATTTAAGCTATATCACAAGGGTAGTTTGATATAACGTATATTGTTAAGTATAAAACTTTGTGGCATGACCTTGACTTGGTAGCCATCCTATATTCAACGAAAATCCTGCTAGTGTTGCAAAATTTGCACAGTGTGAAAGAACCTGGTTTGTATTACAATTCCAGTTCTGGCAACAAGAAAACGTGTTCTATGCCACATTGGTTCATCCAGTTCTTGAGTTCAGAAGTATTTGTTGCATCAAGGTCCTTTCTTTTTGCGTGACCAAACGGAGTCCGGCACGTCTGCTAGACTGCCAGCATAACCTCAATTCACTGTTAAAAAAACCAAGGAACCTTTCTAAGCAAGTCAGAAGCTGATCTATTCCCTTCAAGTCATGCTTGGGATTTACAGGAATTTAGAGCAATACATGCCAAAGCAAATGGGTTCAATCGACCTTCTACAAGCAAAGTCATGATAAATATGAATCTCCTGAACTCTCAGAAAGATAAGGTCAACATCTATCCAATATACCAGCTCTTTAATGTACTGTAAGTAGGAGTTGACTTCTAAGATGACTGTTTACAATCATACCGTGCCTTAGGTTTTTCCCTCGATATAATCAAAGATAGCTGCATTGGAATTCACATCAACTTGCAAGCTTCACAGAAATGTCAGGAAGGTCTTGGTCAAATCTCTTGGCAAGGGTATAAGGTTTAAACCTTGACCACCAGGGAGAGATACATTTTTCATGTATTGTACAAACAAAAGCATCCCTGTAGGAGCATGTCTACACCCCGTTTAATCTGAGAATCACGTAGGCTTTTGTATATGCTGTTAGGATATGGTTTTCTGCCCTGATCTTTTCCTCTACTGGAATCTGAAAGAGAAACACAAATCACGGTCACAGAGGGAGGAAAATCAGATACCAAGAGGTTAAAACTGTTTGTCAAAGACAAATCATCTTTCGTCAAACAACATTCAGTTTTTATGTACAATCTTAGCCCAATATGTCGTAGCCAGCCAAAAATGTAGCAGAATAACTTCACGTTCCATATGTTTTAGGCACTAAGATTTGATGGTTGATTTACTTATTTGCTGGGCTTTGACAACACCACCCACTCACTTGTGAGATTATGAGAGTAGGAAAATTCCTGGAGACAACGCGAGTAGTTACCTAGCATTCAATACTTGCATACTTTCGTTGCCCGTTCACGGTATCAGCTTGTTAAAACTCTTGACCATATAAGCAAGCGTAAATGTTTGATTTTGGATAAAAGATTCCATGGCGTGTGTAGACCGGAGTCACTGGACTAAATTCATAGAAAAAGCGCTTACATGGAGCACCACTCTTTCAAGTAATTAACCACAGAGAGTCAAAGAAACAATAGTGATAAGCCACTAAGCCATCATCTCTTTCGTCCCCTAGGCCATCACAAGCATAAGATAAGAACTTCCCCAAGAGACAAGGACCAACAATAGCAGAAGGCTCATAAAGTATCCAAGAGGGATGCTATAGAAATTACTTCATTTTTTTTATTAATTTGGCAACCTTGGAGAAAAGTTTAGTCAATTGATGCTACCCCAATATCTCTACAGAATAAACTGCTTAAAACTCAGTCAACTACCATCCAGAAGTTGATACTCCATTAATTTAGCTAAAGCTTTACCCCGAGTGGCCATTGCAAGGCAACCAGAGAAAGTCTCCCCTAATGATCGTTTACTACCCTGCTTTACTCATTATGCGGTAGTGGATTTGCCTTTCCCGTCATACTTTTGATTTTTCCTCCATTAGGTGCTTCAAAATATTCAAGTTCGACTTCATCAGAATCTGCCACCAAAGAAACTAAAAGGCCTCCAATCTAGTACTCATTCTGTAGAGTTAGTTGACTTCACACCATAACTAGCAGAAAACATGAGGCCTTAAAGGTTTAGCAATAGAAAAATTATGCCCAGTTCCTTGTTCTGACCTTGAAGTCTCTAATTTAGTATCCGAATGTTGTCACATGACGTTCTTTATGCATGTTTTTATTTGTTCATAGACCCTGTCATCCAATCTAATGGTTCCGAAACATTGAAACTCTTATCATGTGTTTGAAATCATCGGACATTTGCACACCCATTTCAGTTGCCTATCTCCTATTCTGAAAAGCCCTGCATCGATTATCCTACTGAGCAGATAATACTTAGCTAACAATGCAATTTAGTGATCCCACCAAACCCTGGACCTTGCTTCAGTAGGCTACAAACGTAAACTGGAATGGACCCAACAAACTTTCCGTCTTTACAATGATGAAGCTGGTATACTAGTTCATTTCAAACGAAAAAAAGGGGTGTTCAGTCTAGTGCTAGACAAGGCCATGAATGAAGAAAACAGTGTGAACCTCTGATTTCCCCTACTTAAATCTTCTTGCTGGTTTTAACAAATTATGTTCCATCAAATTCATTTTGTGTTGTCTAAACTTTATTACACTACAAAAAAACAAACAACAAGATCTATTACTTCAAAGTGCTCCATTGGCCGAGCTAGAAAGTAACTACAAGAAAGAAATCAGAGCGTAGGAAGTGTGTAGTAAAATTTTGGTGACAAATGACAAAGTATAGGTATGAAAAAGTAAAGTTGAAAGTACAAAAATATCGTGATTGAATTGTGAGCAAGAATGAAAGCAAGTGCAACATTGTCCTACTGTATTAGTAAACACTGTTCTCCTTTATTAAGATCAATACACAGACGTTTAAAGTCCGCCAACTAAATTACAAGCTGCAACAGTTTACAATGACAATGTCACTGGTCAAAGGAAAGATCGGAGCAGGTGGACAAGAAAAGTTAAGAAATGGAGACGAGTGGTGAGACGGATAGCAGTATTAACCAACGGGTACCGGTACTACTCTAGATCACTATGGGGGGTCTCGAAATCGCAACCCAGAAAGTTTGGCAACACGTGGTCTTCGAGACCACTTTTTTTGTCGAGTACCTCAATGTCATCAGTTAAGAGAGAGAAAGAGAGAAAACATGTGTGCAGTTCTAGAGAGAGAAAGTTAGACATAGATGCAACACCCATCTGGTTTGCGGGGGCTAGAGAGAGAAGCTCAAATCGCCGGTGATAGTCGTAGTACTTTTCGGTCAAGGGTTGCCGGTATAACAGGATTCCGGCTACATGGCTGACGCCAACTCCTCGCCGGACTGGCTTCCGGCGGATTGGACTGAGGAAGTGTTAGTACGAAAAAGTGGTAAAAAGCAGAAGGTAATCCAATCTTTAATTGACTAAACTTCATTTTTTGGTGTTTAGATGAGTTTATTTTAATCAAGTTAGGATCTTGACCTTAGAGAATAGTTCTTTTTCCAAGATCACGTAGCTAGAGTAATTACCCAGGAACTGTAGTTTAACGTCGCTAGATAGCATATTCTTTTGCTATTGCTTAATCATGTAGTTAAGAGGCCTGATTTTCCTCTCACAAAAATGAAAGATTGCTGTTTGTTGAGCTTCCAAGTTGGTGTCTTTAACTTGGGTGAATTGCTGATGAAATTTTGTTAAGTGGTATTTGTTATGTTGAAATGCTTAGTGTGGGCAATTAACTAAGATTATGGAGAAATAGACTGCAAATTTAGTTGAGGATACACGTCGTATGACGTTTTGGTTCTAACGTCCGAGGAAGTAATGACATACAGTTTTAGTTTCTATTCTATGTAAGATTTTAGGGGAAGTCTAAGCTAGTTATTCCAAAGGGGGGGTATTGGTAAAAGCTCTTGAAGTATTTCATACGAACTTCATATTGCAATTTTTATCTTGAATGTGATGGCAAAAGGTTTTCACTCGTTCTGAAGCATAAAGCAGAGTACTTAGCATTTATTGAATCCCCTTTCTAGATGGAAGCTGTATATGGAAGTACTGTTTTTTTTATCACATGAATAAAGACAAGTGGATAAATACTTCTATTCAAACATATGGGAGCCCCCCTCTGGTTGTTGATTTAGAAAAATGTGTATCTCGAATAGCGTCGCTTATCTCTTTAAGGGTGGCATTACTGTGTTCACGCAAATACTTCATGGCAGAATTCATATTTGGTTTGGAACTTCCATAACTTTGAGTCATTTAGAATACCTCTAATGACGTTTCCTGAGGTTGGAAGTTTCAATTGGCCTGGCAGCATTTCGTCTTTATAGTCAAAGTAGATTGGGAACTCAGATATTTGCTGTAAGATGGAAATAACTTTATTCTTTAGCATACTGTTGTGGAGTGAGTTAGAAATTTGACAGGAGGAAACTTTATATCTTAACTGTCTTCAGTATCTATTGCGATGAAAGTGGATAGCAGCATTTCTAAGTGCTTTTTGTGTTTATTGTAGTGTTATAGTGATCCTGCAAATGAACTCAAATTTTACTCTAAGCCGGAGGTGCTTCGTCATCTCAACAGCATACAAATCAGCCATCCTAAGTCAGAAGAGAAGAACAAGCAGACCAAGCAGGTAGCCGCAGTCGAGAAGGCTCCTGCCACAGCGGGGTCTGGGGAAAATATGGGCACCAAGCGCCCTGCATCAAATGTATTTACCCTAATCCCTTTGTATGCTTGTTTCTTATTAGTGTTCTTCTGTTATATTCTTTTCAGATGAGATCTTGACTATTGGAAGAATCTAGTTTGTAGTTGAGAAGGGTGAAGCTGAAGGGCTACCTCCTGGCTGGATTAAGGAAATGAGAATTAGAAAGAAGGGCCGCAAGACCAGAAAAGACCCGGTATTGAATCCCTGATTCTTCTGGTCTTGTTGTCTGTGTCTTTAAGCTTATGTCAACTAACATCTTCAATATTATTCAACTGCATGGCCGATTGGATTCAAGAATCTTGTTCGTTTTTAAGTAGTCCTGCCTCCACTGCATGCATCGCTATTTGTCAAAAAAGTTGGAACCTAGTTATGTCTTTCTTTCTAAGATTTGCTTTTAAAGTTGTGCCCCCACTGCGGAAGTGTATAATGATTTTTTTTCCCCTGCAGTACTATACTGATCCTATAAATGGGTATGTGTTCCGCTCTCTGAAGGACGCTGATCGCTTTATTAAAACTGGAGATCCGGGAAGGCTCGCAAAAAAGTCTAAGGACCAAGGCCGCGTTAATGTGGAGTTGGAAGATAATGATTTATCTGTAAGTGTGCTCATTAAGTTTTCCTTATCTGTTGTCTTACTTTGCTTTTATCTGTTTTAGATAATTTTCCTTCGTCAGCTCAATTTATGTTACAGTCGATAAGATCTAATGACCATAATAATCAACAGCCACTACCTTTTATGCAACTTAAAAAATGAGAAAAAAATCTGTGAGGGTTATTTCTCCTATGCTTATCTCATCTCACACTTTTGATTATTAAGTCTTCTGTCAATGATTGTACTTCTTTCCATGCTGAGATAATTTGTACCACAAAAACGAAGTTTTGGTGCCGAAATAAGAAGTATCGGCTGGGTGTCCAAAATGCCAAATTTAGACGTTAATTGCATCTCATGTCCAAGAGTACATGTGAAGCATCAGTATCCATGTGTATGGCACAGGCATGTCACCGTCTTAGAAATATCTGATCTTACAATCACTGGTAAGCCAGCGTGGACCATCAGAGATAAAAAGATAGCGTACTTCTTATAGTCTAATCTATGTAGCGTACTTCTTATAGTCTAATCTATGTAGCATACTTCTTATAGTCTAATCTATGTAGCATACATCTTACCAGTTCTAATATAGCGTATATCTTACCAGTTCTAATATAGCGTACTACTTATAGTCTAATCTAGGAAACAGGCTATCCATGTTATGCTGCCAGGTGGCCCTACTTATTTGCTCGATGTCATATTACAGAGAAATTATCCAAAATTTTGCATGAAGCCCTTACGAGACCCCAGATAATGTTAGATGTCCTATTACCAACAGAAGTATCCAAGAGTTTGCATGAAACCCTTCCAAACCCCAGAATGGTTTAATGATGTATGGACAACTTTGCTTTCTTTTTCCCTTTGGCTCTGGAGTCTGGAAAGCTACCTGTTTTCTTTGTTGGATTAAGATTACCTATGCATGGCTTATCTGATGCAGTGCATTGGAATGGCTAATGGATATGATCTTACTTTGCAACTGATTTCAGAGTTACGATGTCTCTGGATTCTGTTTCCTCTGCTACATTTTGCCCAAGTTTTTAGAATATTAAGACAAGTTGCCCCTAGTGAGACGGGGCACTCCATGACTTTCTTATGTTACGGGCCTCGAAAAGTTCGAAATCAACCCACAAATTGTCATGCTTCACCTCTTGTAATTTTCCATGTGCATTCTTTTGTAACTACTAAGTTTTTCGAATCAAATTTGATGTTCAGTTGTATACTCATTCTCGATGATGCTCTCTTGGGGGCATCTGCTTTTTCTGTGCAACGTCATAAATACCCTTTTTTTTTTGCAATTAACAAAATGGTTTGTGAACAGTGGACGATTCTTCATGTCTTATGCTTTGCTTCTTTGTCAGTCACATGCTGTAGCTGAAGGAATGGCATTAGCAGAGAGTGGAACAAAGGGACAAGTTACTGGAAATCAGAAAAAGGTTTTGGTTGATGTAGTGAAGGATGAAAAGATCCCTGACTCTACATCTGCAGAAGATTGCGAGCGCCTATCTGAACATCCTTCTGAACAGTGTAAGTGCTGATTTCCTTTTTGATATAAAACTACGACCATCTTACTCTTGCTGTGAACAACGTACGTGTTCCACAATGCGTAAGTATCATCTTCGAGTTAAGAAAATGTGAAACTGCTAGCTGGCTTACCAGTAAAGTCCGTCAGGCAATAGGGACGCTTGTATACTCTGCTGACTGCCCACTTAGTCGGATATAAGCCAGATTTGTAATCAGGGCTAGGCATGTCCTAACCTTTAATGGTGGCTGTTTGATCTCAATGAATACATGCTTTAAATCCTTTGTATTTCCTTCATCACCTAGGCAGAATCAATTCATGGTGTCTTGGAGAAGATCACTAAAAGACAAATGGTTAAAGTACTCTTATTCGTCTTTTTCCTCTTTGCTTAGAGTTTCCTACATTTTGCTTGCTTCTCTAATTTTCATAAGTAGCTAGTGTCCTCTGCTGCTTTTCTCCTCCTAAAGGCCTATTCATTTGTTGTTGTCAAGTCTATTTTGCTTGTAAACTGGAATTAAATTTTAGCTACTAAGTGGTTACCTTGCCTACTTATAGATCCAGTATTAACTCAAACTAGCAGTCGTGCATTTATGTTTGCGTAGTCCATGATTCATTGAAATTGTCTATTATCTTAGTATCAACTTAGGACTAATTTTTTTTTTGGCTTGTTAACTGCTGTGCTGGAAAATGCCTAAATAAACAAAATAGAAAATATTATTTCCTGTTGGGCCAGCCCGAACCCGATTGAAACCCTGTAAGAAATTGTTAGCTGACTCTGGGCTTAAATTTGTAGAAATTTGTTAGGCTGAAGCTAACCCCGAGAGGCTGAGTCACCCCAGCGCTCACTTGGTAGTTGTACCAGCGTTAATATTCGTCTTTGTCAGGGTTGTGGCGTCCACGGCGAGAGGTAGAGATACTCTTTACTTACTTCTTTGGCAGAAATGGTGTGTCAAAAAATGCACGAGTGAAACACGACAAGTTCACTTTATGTGAATACCACCTGTGGATTGTTAACCAAGTCTTTGTTTAACTCATTTGTTGAGTATTTACCGCACTAACTAACGGAAGGGACCCGTGCAACGCACGGGACGTTCTTTGATTTCTCAAATATTGTCTAATATTTATTTCTATAGATATTTTACAACTTTTAATTTTCCTAACTTTCTAAAAGTATTTTTTTATAATGTGTTTTTGTAGATTGTTTATAACTGTTGTTATTTGAATTAAAGGAAAGAAAATTTATTATATAGAAGATTGTCTTTGAATCGAACTTTTAAAAAATTAGCATTATAAAAGCATACCTTAATAACAAATGTAGAATGCATGATTTAATTGCATTTTCATTAACGTTCGCGACGACGACATTTGCAACAATCTCGTACTACTATTTAATTGAATTTAAACTTTTTAGTTTAATATTTGGAGCTTTGTAAATATAATCGTTAGTATGTATCAATGATATATCCGGAACCAATATGATTAAAAAAAAAGGCCAGTTATTTATATCATCACTTTTGGTTTATTGTGAGTTCAATAAAATTCGAACGTTACATTTAAAAGTCTTATAGACTTAGGATGCCTTTTCATTAACGTTTCGCAACGACATATGACAACAATCTTGTACTACTATTTAACTGAATTTAAACTTTTTAGTTTAATATTTGGAGCTTTTTAGATATAATCGTTAGTATGTATCAATGATATATCCGGAACCAATAAGATTAAAAAAAAAATAGTTATTTGTAATTGTACCATCACTTCCGATTTATTGTGAGTTTAATCTAGTAAAGAGTGTTATAACTTATTTACCGGTGATATATATGAACCTAGTCTTCCTATAAGCAAAAATGTTAAAATTCACTCACCTTCTTTCTTCATGAGGAACTCTTTGTGTATGTTATTTGTTCTGTGCATAATAAAAAAGAAAAATAGCATTGAAAGTGTTTCTATCTATACATAAAATTTAAATTGTTGCTAACATGACTTAATGAAAATACCATTAGAATATTATATTAGTGTAGCCATGGGCTAGAAAGTGGTTAATTACAAAAATATCATCTTGCCTAATTAACGAAATTTAAGGAATCAAAATGTGGGACCAAAATCAAAATCGAAAGATAAAAGTCATTCTAGGGAAAAAAAAATTTACTGCTTATAGTCCTGGATATAGTTTATGCACTTTCAAGTTGTTGGTAAAACTAACCTAAAGTCATTATGTTTTTATTTTAGGTCATCGCTTGTCTGCATAGGATTCTTGGTCCGTCTATGAATACTACACTAACAGTACTTCTAAATACCTTAATTAGAGCTATCATTGCCACTACAAATGTAGTTAGTTACCTTCACCTTATCATAACTTTTGCTCGTCAGTGCACTTTCATGTTTTTATCGTCAATTTTTTTAAGTTCATCACTTATTCAATCCAATTTAGATCATAACTTATCAATCAGTATTGTAATGTAAATTAATATTACCTCGAAACACCTTAGTACTACCACTACAACAACTCTAACAACAACCATCATCTCTTGCACTACCACCGTTTAGTTATGACTATCACCACCACAAGTATCAGCATACTATACGCCAAGACCGTTACAGCCACATGCTGTCACTACATAATTCAAATCTCACTATCAACACTCCAATACTACCACAACAATTATCACTATCATAATTAGCGTGACTGATCACTCGCATAATTGCATATATGACTACCCTCACACTCTCACATCTAGCACCGACATTTCAGTTATACCATTACTACCCTATGGCCACCCAGTCTTCTCTCTTTTTGTAGTTGTTTATGAAGGGTAAAAAATTCTTATAACTAATTTATCTTTTCATCTCTTTTATTTTACAAACTTATTCTCAACTTGTCACAAATTATTCTTTAATCGATTTTAATTTTTCTTAGAGATCCAATATAATCTGTTCTAAATATTTTGTTCATATTGTGCGTAACATCTTAGATTTGAAGAAAATTGGTGCAACAAAAATATGAAAGTTACGATAAAGCTTATGGAGAAATAAGATTTCTTTAAAAAGAAAAATAATACCAAAACAAATAGGATGATGCTTTGCATAAGTAAAAGATTGAGGTAAAAACAAAAATATACGCTATGAAAAGCTTACCTTTTAATTTCTAAAGATTAATCATAAATTTCATACATGATTTTCGTTGTTTACATTTGCGAGATTTTATTTATATTTGAAAGATTTTATTTTATTTGTTTTAAGTGTTTTTAAGAAGTTAGTAGTCCAAAATGAAGGTTTTTTGGATTATGTAGAGCTTTATAAGAAGTAGATTTGTTTTTTTTTTAATTTTATAAGATTTTCAAAAGTCGAGCCGATGATCATACTAAAGCATTAGTAAGTAGGGTATAATTTTCGTATTTTACATTTTTGAGATTTTATATTGTTATTTATAAGTACTTTTGAGATTTTAATAATCAAAATTAAGGCCTAATGTATAAGTATACTGATTAGGTAGAGTTTTAGAAGGTTTATATATAGTTTCTTAGTTTAATAAAGTTTAAAATTTTTGCATAAATTATACCTACGAATTTTTTTATTAATAAATTAAAGTAAAGAGTTAAATAGAGTAGAAAAAGAAAAAAATACCAAAACAAATAGGATTCTTGAATCTTGGACTCTAAATAAAGAGACCAACTAAGTTAAGGGACTAAAACATCCAAAGTTGAAGTAGGTAGAGTTTTAGAAGGTGAATAATTAGTTTCTTAGTTTTATTAAGTTTAAAAATATTGCATAAATTATACCTACGAATTTTTAATAATAAATTATAGTAAAGAGCAAAATAGAAAAGTTGGGCGAATGATCAAACTAAAGAATTAGTAAGTAGGGTATGATTTTCGTATTTTATATTTTTGAAATTTTATATTATTATTTTAAAGTGCTTTTGAGGTTTTAATAATCAAAATTAAAGCCTAATGTATAAGTATATTGATTAGGTAGAGTTTTAGAAGGTGTATAATTAGTTTCTTAGTTTTATAAAATTTTAAAATATTGCATAAATTATACTTAGGAATTTTTAATAATAAATTATAGTAAAGAGTTAAATAGGGTAGAAAAGAAAAGAATATCAAAACAAATAGGATTTTTATTTTTTATATATCTAATTCAAAAGAGTTGGACTCTAAATAAAGAGAACAACTAAGTTAGGGAACTATCACATGCAAAGTTGAAACTTACGTGTCAGAAGGAGAAGGTTCTTAAAAAGTCCTACTTGTCGCAAAGATAGAGTTTCAAAAATCCTATGTGTCGCAATTTTAAGTAAATGTTTCAGCTTTTTATATATATATATATATATATATATATATATATATATATATAAATTAGTTAATGTGCCCGGTGCAAATGCACGGGACGTGATGCAATTTGATTTTAGTGTCAATCACGTACAATAATATAGTCTATTCAGTTTAAAATTCCAAAAAGCAAAGAAAGATAGTCAACTTCAAAGGCAAATGAGCTAATTCCTTTATACATTTTAAGCGTAATAGTTGATATTACCTAAGTATGTAAGTTTCTCTAATATATATCAGTCCACTGCCTAATATATACGAACCATAGCAAAACAGAAAGTTCCTTTAAGTCCAAACTTTAGTTATAGATCATTTTATCATCTAAAACTACTACTACTACTAAGGGAAAAGATGTATGGCAAATTAATGTTGTTTTTGAGTCTCTTTGTCCTCATTAATTATTTTTTGTACCATAATCTAGTAAAGAATGTTTGCATATTTTATATAGCAATAGGCCTAATTGCCTCTTTTAGTGACAAAAGGGTGTGATCTTATCAAAAAAATGTGTAGATTTAGTTTCACTTTTTCTTTCTTTTTGTGTAAAATATTGGCAATTTCACATATATCCTATAGTCACACCACATGTATTCTCTCATGAGAAGTAAGGGAAATACATGTGCTTTTTAGATCAGCTCGTACCATTAAGAAATTGCTCAAACTTTAATAGCGACCTCTTGACCAAAGAGAACTTTCGATAATCGTACATAGATACAAAGCATGATAGGGAGAAGGCTCCTCTAGTGAAAGCATTACGAATTCCTAATCCTCGGATAGATTTTATACAACTTGCAAGTTTTGTCGAAGAACTAAACTTAGAAAATTATACTAACACACCAACACTTTAGTGCTACCATTTTCGTTACCATAACCTCTATTATTGGCACCAACCATTGTTCCTGCTACCATCTTTGCAATGACCGCCACTACTATCACTACTACCATGACTTCTGTTGTATCCCACTTGCATGTACATATAACACTGTCACAATCAACCATTACAACCTCTTATCACAACCACCACCATTAACAAAAATTTAATATCATTCATATGTGCAATATCAATTAAACCCTTCTGTCAATGCCACGTCTACCTCCACTTTTTGCTAGCATTAAAAGTTGTAACTTTTGTAATAGAGTTAAGATTTGGCTTAGATCTCATTTATTTTACATTTCTTTTTATTCTCCAAATTTATTCTGATCAAAACTACTTATTCGCCAATGAAATTCAATTACCTCTTGTAATTTCGTTTAAGAAAGAATTGGTTCTAAATCAAGTGTAATACTTAAAAGGTTCGTGCATGAGACCACAAACTCACACAAAAAGCTTACAAAAACTTAAGATTTTCTCTGAAGTTACATTTAGAATCTCGATGTATAGAGCAAATTCTACTCTATTTTAAGTCTCTTGGAGTTTTTATGCCTTCTTCCATTATTTAAGATTGAAATATATAACAAACACTACAATTAAATATATAACAATAAATCAATAGTTAATGACACTATGAATCACCATGTACAACAGATAAATAGTCTCTAGAGATTCGAGAAACTTGATTACGTTTGTAACATAGTTTACGTTATGTTCTTCCAAGAATTAGCTAGATCATAATCGACATTATGGACCGAAGGTAGAATGTTGGATCAATGTTTTAACCCGTTAACTTTTCAAATGTTGCAATCATTTGATGCAATCAGTTAAGCCCTCAGTCTACCATCTCATATCTTTTGATCAATGGAGTTTATCATTCCCTTTACTTTAAGCAATTCAGATTAGTGCGTTTTGTGAACCTAACATCTTTTTTAATCCAATAAAATTAATCCAAGAAATCAGAAAACAAAATATGAATAGCAAACATTTTAAATAAGAAAATTATTTTTTTTTTAGAAGAATCTTTACGATCACTCCGTTATTATATTCTTTCGTAACTATTAGCAACAATAGTGAGATGTGAGGGTTTTGAAGCAACAAACGGAGAGCAGAGAAGCAAAATATAAGAGGCTTTAAGGCATTTAGTTTTACCAATTTTATTGCATATACATGCACACCGAACAGGCATATACTTTCAACAGATGGATTTTATTATTCTGTCTCTTTCTGAAAACAGGTAAGTATCTTTTTGTCGACCCAACAATATCTTTGTAGATATGATAATAAGTGTTTTTAAGGTTGGACTTAACTTTACCATCTACTTTGTTTTTGAATCTAGAAATTTACACTTATCTTTTACCACCTAATTTTCTCTTTGTAGTTTCATGCTAATTAGCTTTATATCTAATTGCTAATAAGATAATTCTATATCCTATAATGGATAACTAATATTAATTAATTTTTTTAATAATTTTGACATCATATTCTCCTTAAGTTGCCTTAACACCAGTAAAAATCATGAAAGCATCTTACATACCCTTGACCATATGTAAAATCTACTCATATAGATTAACATGTTATCGTATCCGACTTTAGGCACTTAGTTATTAATTAACCGTTGATGTCCCTACACTGGATTGGGTTCTCTTGAACAGAAATGTTAGGTTTGTTTCAATCTTTATTGCCTAACAAGTAGTATGCATACATCAAAGCATAACTATTTCAAACATTTTCTTTTTCTCTTTTTTACTTCTAGCTGCTAAAGATTTCATATTAGTGATAGAAGAATAAAGATTCGTGCTAGTCTAAATATGAGTGACTACGTAAAAATTCTCATAGTTATATTGCAAATTGTATAAATAATATCAGACTAAATTAGAATGCATATTCAGTTTTATTCATATATATCTGTGTCTAGAATATTCTAATATTACTTTACACCTACAATGCATAGTAAAAGGTTTTACAACAAACAATTTTGAAATATTGAATTTAGATAAAATATTAAACTTACAATAAACAAAGGCCAAGAAGCCAATAACAAAAAAAAAAATCACATAATAATTGACCTCAATCACTAATGCCTGGTTGAAAGGTAGTTTAAACTTGAACACGTCGTTGAAAGGTAGTTTAAGCTTAAGCACGTCTTCTGGACTGAGCACTTTTTTTTTTGGCAAACATTTCAAAAGGTTTTTGTTGCCAAATCTAGAATTCTTCACATACACGCTTCTTGTGATAGATACCTAGAGTGATGTATATTGCGAATTATAGCCTCATAGTTCTTCTAATCTACACGTCAAATCTTAGAAGTTGCATTGACAATGAGATACCCTGTGAGGCAAGACGATAGTCGCTATCTTATCAGCATAGGTATGTGCACACCCTTTATGGTATGACACACTCTATTTTATTTGCAGACGCTTTAGGAAGCATTTTTTGGTAAGTTAAATTTCCATTGTATAGTTATGCTACAAATAACTTGATCAAGGAAAGAAATACTTTCTGCAAATCATTACAAACACACATTAGATTACTTTCCCTTTTATCAACAATTGTTTTTGTTGAAAAAGTTACCCCAAAACTATCTCGAGCTTTGGCGTCTTCTTGACCTTCATGAGCATTTAACCAGGTAGCACATGATCAATGTTAATCTCTTAATAACGGGTTATTGGAATAACACGGTGGAGGATATGCTTCCACTCCTAATATGCCATTTCGCGTCCTTATTTGTTGCTAGAAGGCTAGCAATATTGCAAGAGACATGAGTGAGAAACGATATAAGTGAGTGGAAATAGAACCCACTACAGAAATACCTAATAATCACTAACCAAAAAGGGGAAAAAAAAGGTGCACAGTAAAAGTCTATTACTAACACGAACCTGAATAAAAAATGGTGCACAAACTACCTTCTTCCAAACTTTTTTAATACGGTTTGAAGCAACATTTAACCCTCCAAACTCAAAGTGGACCTTTCACGTCATTTACTATTTCATCAAGCCATTAGTGCACGGTTTGATGCAACTCGACCCCTTCTTATATTCACAAATTCCATTTTTGGCTATTTCTTCAAGCCGATTGAGCCCTCTATCTAGCTTGCCCTTATTGGAAGTTCGCTCATCGTACTACCAACGCCGCCTTGTTTGAAGCCTTAGGAGATAAAGAGTGCGTTCATGTGGTCTTAACATCACTAAAGAATACCAATGGCATGCATTCATGGAAGATATGACTGCATGGCCTAGTGTATCAAAGTCTCCTCAAATAATAGAAGTCAGCTCCCTCTTGAATCGCTAAGAGTGACAGGCTCCAACTTGGCTAATTTTGTGCAATCTTTATATTTAACATTCGAGTTCCCTGCTGTTGCTATGCAGCTCCAAGACTTAAGGCCACATGTTTCATTTGCATTCTCACGAAGCACTTGGAGTAAGTATTGTATACTGGCCACATCAAGTGAGTGGTAAATGCCTTGAGATGTATTGTAAATTATTCTAGACCAACCAACAATATAATTAAGTCAATCCAAGTCCTTAGTTCATTAAAATGTATATTTCCGTAGACCGATTAATTTTTCCAAGTGGTAGATGCCTGAAAAAGCAGTCTTAAATCAGTCTCCTTAGCATTTTGTAAATCCCATCTCAACCACTTCCATCCGATACAAAATTAGCTAGTAGCAAAAATCATAGTAACATTGACCAGATGTTCATATGCAATCATAGGATAAGCATACAACTTTGTAGTTTGACTGCTTGGCGACAACTTCATGGGTGGGTGAAATTGCAAAATTAACAAAACTTATTTATTGGTATCCCAAAAATTGACAAAAGAGATGAGTAATCATATTATACCATCTATTAAATCCTCACGACAACTCCAAACCAGCAAGACAGAAGTACAGCACTAATGCATGAGGTATCAAAGGAAAACATCAGATGCATTGTTGGAGTAAAGAGGAGAAAGGAGGCAGGTTTGAGGACTCCTTCCCTAGTAACAGCAACATATATATTTAGAAAAAGATTTGAGTTTACCTTGCATGGTGCAGCAACATATATATTTAGAAAAAGATTTGAGTTTAATTACCTGCATGGTGGTCTGTCTTGTTTGGCGTCTCATCTGAAGATCGAGAAAGCAGGAGAAAGAAAGGGTAGACCATGGTTTTGTAGTTGATAAAAATTGATTTATAAGGTTTTTGTTATTGATTAGGACACTATATTAGAGTTATACATTAAAGTGTCCTAGTTGCTATTTATTTGACTTCTTAGTTGTTAATATAGGAGTCCAAGCAAATTGGGGACTCTCACGATGAAAGTTGCAGCCGATTTGGCACAAGGAGAAGACTCCAAAAAGCTGATGTGTCGTAAATATGAGAGTTCTAAAATCCTATGTGTCGCAATTCTAAGCGAAAACTTCAGCTTTATATATATATATATATATATGTGTGTGTGTGTGTGTGTGTGTGTGTATAGATTATACCTACGAATTTTTAATAATAAATTATAGTAAAGAGTTAAATAGGGTAGAAAAGAAAAGAATACCAAAACAAATAGGATTCTTATTTTTTATATATCTAATTCAAAAGAGTTGGACTCTAAATAAGAGACCAATTAAGTTAGGGAACTACCACATGCAAAGTTGAAGTTTACGTGTCAGAAGGAGAAGATTCCTAAAAAGTCCTACTTGTCGCAAAGATAGAGTTTCAAAAATCTTATGTGTCGTAATTTAAAGTAAAGGTTTTAGATTTATATATATATATAGATATAGATTGGTTCTTTGGCTGTATGAGTAGCCAATTCCAAGTAGGCATCACTAGATCTTTTTACCGAGATTTCTCGGTGGTTCCATTCATGGTATTTATGATTTATGATTTTTTAAGGTTCATGAATTAATAGTGTCTGGTGCTTACACCACCCAAGCAGGCAATGCCTACCGATAAAATTCAGACTCACTTATTGTTAATTTAAACGGATATATACTTGACGTGCTTGATTGTTTCTGGGCCCCTGCATCTAATTTGGGTATGCTTGATCTTACAGGCAGGGAAGATGCTGCAGTGAGCACGGTTAACCTGCCAGGGCCCAAGGGTTTGTTATCCTCTCCCATTAATTTATAGTATCTGGATGTTGCTTCAAATTTGAATTTACTGCATCTCACAGGTGGGGAAGGTGCTGCAATGAGCGAGATTAACCTGTCAGAAGCCAAGTGTTTGGAGGAAAGTGAAGTGATGGGTGAATCGACATTACATATGTTTGTTTCGACTCCAAGAAGTCCAGAAAAGGTACCATTAGAAAATGGGGTTGAAAGGCCAAAGGTCCAGCTTGGTACTAAGAAACGGAAGAACAGAAAAGAACTCAAGTTGCCTCTTCGATCCTCAAAACGACTTGCTGGCATTGAAGTTAATTCAGTTGCAGAGCTAGAAACTAGTAATCAAGCTCGCCCAGTTCCAGCTAAACAATCATCTCAGTCACAGTTAGAGTTGAAATCAACTTCCACTGCGAGCATTAGTAATTCGGCTACTCCACAAGAGTGTTCTGCAAAGGTCGATACAGAAAATAGGACTAATGAAAAGCACGATCTTCAATTGCCTGTTGTTTCAACTCAAGCAAGCCTTCCAGTTTCGCAAGAGCATGATATCCAATTTGAAACTGACAATAATAGGGCTGATGTGAAGCCTGAGTCGCCTCTGAACTTGTCTTTGACGGACTTGTGGACAGATCCATGCATTGAATTTGCAATAAAAACTCTGACAGGTGCAATACCAATAGGGGATGAGAAGCTAGCCTATGAAAATCCAGGATCCCCTCTGGACTTGCCTCTTGGGGAGCTATGGACGGACCCATGCATCGAATTTGCAGTGAAGACCCTTACTGGCGCGATACCAGTGGGAGATGATCTATGCATTCAGGATTATTTCCAGCAGCAGGTCAGCTCATCAGAAACACAAGGGGACAGTGGCTTGAGACCGCCAAGTGTTGGTCTAGATAACTTATGTCGAACTGATGGCCTTTCGTCCCAGCAGCATGTTGCCTCTGCAGAGAAGCCTCTTTATAAACAACCGAGTCAGATAGCACTTACAGTAGCACACTCTGGAAGTGTCAACGGTAATCGTGATGGCATTCACCAGCATCTGAAGGAAGCAATGGGGACTGCTCGAGACCTCGAGTACAAGTAGTGGATATGTGTACAACCTAACTTGAAGATGTAGAAAGTGTATTTTTTGGTCATTCTACCTTTTGATTCTTTAGGTTGTTGTAACATCATAACATTTGACGGGACTATTCTCCTGGTTAGCTTCGACAAAAATCATCTCATTCTACTAATCTACAGTCATTACTCTGTTCCGATGGCCTCCCGTTAGCTGCTGCAGTCGGTAGAGCTGGTAAGAAGTTACCTGCAAGCACAGAATAGCCAAAGCATGTAATTTGGTTGTGGAGTCTAATATTGCAATTCTTATGCGAGTTTTTTTCTTAATTAATACGTGTTTAAAATTTAATTATTAATTTATTTCTTTTTAAAATTTATTTGTCCGCATACAACACTTTAGGAAATCGATGTTTAAAATCACGATTTCAAGATAGAAATCGTTGTGATTTCTACCTTGAAATCGTGGTTTCAAACAGCAATTTCTACTTTACAGTAGAAATAAAAAAGATATTGATGTTTGAAATAGCGATTTTTACTTTGAAACCGTGGTTTCAAATAACGATTTTCAAGAGTGTGGTATGCAGATAAATAAGTTTCAAAATAGAGTACACTGGTAGTTAAGTTTTAAAATAGTATTAATTAGAAAAAAAAAACTCATTCTTATGTAGCCAAAGCATTTGATTTCCAGCTTTTGGTCTGATTGATTTGATCATCGTCGTCGTTGATTCATCACCATCCAAGCTTTGTTTCACACTAATTGGGTTGGCTACCTTGTTCTGATTTCTTCATCCATTTCCTCTGACCTAAGCACACGTCCCTGATAAATCTATGTTCCCAACCTATTCTGGTCGTACCCAAAAGGCTAACTGGGGGTCCCATTTTGCATGACACGTCCGCAAAAGCAATATGCAATATTCAACGATTCCAACAGGTCAAAGGTGCACACTCAAGTCAAGTGCACTTCTCACTTTTTGTACGTGACTTCATCACCAAAAAACTCATCCTTGCGCGACTGCTCATCACTCTCTGACTGTTGCACTTCCCTCGTCGCGCGCACCTTGGTGCTTACCAAAGGAAGTCGGCCTTGGCCTTCCCCTTGGGGTCGGCCTCAGCCTCCCCCTTGGGGTCGGCCTCAGCCTCCCCCAATGGTCGGCCTTGGCCTTCCCCTAAAGGGTTGGCCTTTGGCTTCTATACTTAGCATCTTTGCTACTCTTCAAGGGGCCGGACGTCACTTCGTGACCCCCGTCGCCCGGATGTCACTCCGCGACCCCCGTCGCCCGAAACTCACTCCGCGACCCCAGGCTCTCTTTCACAATGTCGTGCCCCCGGCACCATACACACTCCGCCACGCCCCATGCGTTGTGCCACTGACACACTCCACGCCCCCTGGCTCTTTGTCTCACTACCATAGTCCTTGCATCGGTCCATCCTTTCATCGCACCATGTGCACCTTGCCATGGTCATGGGACATGCTTCGACCCAATCTCCGGAGTGTGCAGCAAACCGTGGGGATAGGCGACTCCTCCGGGACACTATCTCTGCTATGGAGCTCTTCAACTCCCCTTCCGCCAGGTAGACGGCTCCTCTGGGATGTTACCTTGATGAGCTCTGAGTGCTCCGACTGCTCCGACACAAGGACTCACCGCGAGGATAGGCGACTCCTCCGGGACACTATCTCCACCAGGGAGCTCTTCAACTCCCCTTCCGCCAGGTAGACGGCTCCTCCGGGATGCTACCTTGACGCGCTCCGAGTGCTCCGGCACAAAGACTCACCACGGGGATAGGTGACTCCTCCGGGACACTATCTCCGCCAGGGAGCTCTTCAACTCCCCTTCAGCTAGGTAGACGGCTCCTCCGGGATGCTACCTTGACGAGCTTTAAGTGCTTCGGCACAAGGACTCACCCACGGGGATAGACGACTCCTCCGGGACAAATACTCCACCAGGGAGCTTTTCAATTCCCTTCTGCCAGGTAGACGGCTCCTCCGGGATGCTACCTTGACACGCTCCGAGTGCTCCGGCACAAGGACTCATCGCTGGGATAGGCGACTCCTCCGGGACACTATCTCTGCCAGGGAGCTCTTCAACTCCCCTTCCGCCAGGTAGACGGCTCCTCCTGGATGCTACCTTGACGCGCTCCGAGTGCTTCTGCACAAGGACTCACCCACGGGGATAGGCGACTCCTCTGGGACATTATCTCCGCCAGTGAGCTTTTCAACTCCCCTTCTGCCAAGTAGACGGCTCCTCCAGGATGCTACCTCGGCCTGCGGAATAGGCGACTCCTCGTGGACACTATCTCCATCAGGGAGCTCTTCAACTCCCCTTCCGCCAGGTAGATGGCTCCTCCGGGATGCTACCTTGACGAGCTCCGAGTGCTCCGGCACAAGGACTCACCCACAAGATAAGCGACTCCTTCGGGACACTATCTCCGTCAGGGTGTCTTCGTGACTGGCCTATGTGCTCTGGCACTGGGGGCTCGCGTCGGCACCCCTAGGGACTATGACCCCCGGGTCACTCCAAAACCGGAGCAGGTCTTTGGAGGGCATCGATCCTAGTCCACCTGGCAGCTGGGCGTCAGGTTTTCCCCACCGCTGCCAGGCTTGTGGGACTCTGCAAGGGCTTAGATTGGTGGCTAGATCAAGGGGGTTCTCTGGCCACACCGACGCTGTGGGAGCCAGTCTTTCCAGACAGACAGAGCGGCGCTGTGCGGGGCAGGCTGGGTGAATATGCGATTCAACAGTCTGTGGAGCACTGACAGCTGTGAACCCTTCGATGACGTGTCACTCCTGGGGAGCGCCACGTGTCGCATGATGACATCGTCATCTCAACCTCTATAAATAGAGGTCTTAAGAATTCATTTAGAAGGTTTTTGGACATTTTCACTTTCTCATTCTAGAATCCTAGAGAGAAATATACAGGCCTTGACTCTGGGCCTAAGCATCGGATTGTGATTGTCGTCGTGTATTCACTCTACGCCATCGCCCTCGCAGCACTGCCACCCTCAAGCTCTGTCTGGGAAGCCCTTGGTCTCTGCCCTTGCTCCACCCTTGCTGTGTCCTACATCAGCGCACCTGACATCTGACTCGGACTGCATTCCTTGTGGCACCTCCACGTCGACTGCGAACCCACTTTTCTTGGCATCAATCTCAAGCAATTTAAGTATTTTCTCTCTGCTTATTTCAATTTATTACTGTTGTACCCTACCTCGTCCTTGAACGAATCATTTCTTACAGGATTTATTTGAAAGATTGCGCTGGATATGACTAAACCATCTCAATTGATGTTCTTTCATCTTTCCTCCAATCGACGCCACCCCTTTGCTGTAAATACTAAATTCATTCTTTGTTGCAAATACTAAATTCATTGAACTGGCATTTTTACTGATTAGTTTGCTCCGTATACTAAATCCTTTGAATTAACCGAATTATTTAAATAAACACGACGCGTGGTGAAGTATGATATTTAAATCTGCGAGTATACGTGCCTTTGCATGCAGAGACCAAAGGTGTGTCACCCATGTTTGATTGGATATATGTACAACATCACAAGGAGTATTCCAATCTCAGATTTTTTACGAGTAATCTTATAGTGTTCAAGACGCCGTTTTGACCACGACAATTAAGATCCATCACCGAAACAAAAGTGCAAGCGGTATAAATATAAAACACTGTCGTGGAGTTTGGGGGGCATTTTGGCGCCAAAATCGAGTACCCATTAACCACATTGATCTCTTCCATTTCGTTTGGCTCCACACAAAGCCCTAGTCTTGGAGATACCTCCTATTCCCAGCTATCGGTTTAGCGACATCACTTGTTTTTGGCACAGCAAAAGAGAAATGCAGATTCGGGTCAAATGCAGTTGCGGGGAAGGCAAGTGCCCAGAGTGGGCAATCGTGGAATTGCAAGGCGTGGTTGAAGCCCAGCCTGACTTTCAAGATCGTCTCCAAAACCTCCAAATTGGACTTCTTTGTCGCCCTTCTTCCCAGGTTTCAGCTTTATAACCCTAATTATAAGCGAAATATTTCCTTAATTGCTGTTTACTGCTGTGCATAATTTGGTACTGTAAACCAGAAACGGGGAGTTGGGTGCGTTTTGAAGCTCAACTGCCGTTAATTTTAGCCCTGATCAGGAAAACTGAAATGAAATTTTGCTCAAGTTAAACGTAGTACTCCACCCGTTTCACAATTTTTGTTACCTTTTTTGACTTTTTGTGATTTCTGTAATAGAATTTGAACATGAAAAGATTCACTGTACTCATTGTTGTTGACCTAGTTTGATTTGTCAAAACATTACCTATCTAATCCATAAATACTTTTTGAGTTCAACTCCGGTGTATAGACGTGTCAATTTTGTTCTAAGGATTCGCAAAACATTACCTATCTAAGTTCAACTCGGTGTTTAGATGTTTCAGTTCTCTTCTAAGAATTCACAAAAAAGTAAACAAGGGCAAGAATTTGGAACAGAAGGAGTATTACTGTAAGTGGTGCTTGCAACACCCGTCCCGCGTGAGTATGTATGAGTTTGAATTTGGCCATAAAAGACCCCTGTCAAGGAACTCAAGAGAACCAACTTGGCTGGCCCTCTATGTGCTTATGATAAGAGGTTGAGGTCTTACTCTTTGTCATTCTTCTTATTTAGGAAAACTACACTTTCACTGTTGGTTATCATGAACTGACTGGGTCAAAGGTGCCCTTGAAGAAGCCATTGTTGGTGTTGAAGAAAATAAAACACTCGAATGCAGAGGAGGATAGTGCTACTGTTAATTTATCAAGGGTAGAAATGGATGTCATTGGAATCATTCGGCACCGAATCTTGTTCAAGACAAGACCAAAAGCTCTTATATCAAGTAAACTTCTTTTGGTTTTGCTGAACTTCTGATACTTTTGTGAACACAATGCTGACTATCAGTATCCTTTGAGCATGTTGTCATAATAGTATTCTAAATGTCCAATTACGTTACCCAGATTTTCATTTTCACTATATTATACTCAGATACGGCAAGGACATGACAATAAATTTACTGTATACATTCTTATGCATGATAAATGATGATCCTAAATGGGAACCTATTCAGAGGTTATTATAGAGGAGACTTAAAAGTCATGAGTTGTTGTCAAACTTCAGCAATACAGGGATTGTCACAGCTATAGATGTTGGTGTTGGGATGATTTAGTTCATTGTTTTATTACTCGATCAGAGCATGATTGCCATCATATTTTTAACCATTAGGACGGTTCCCAAAAAAAAAAATTATAACCTTTGGGAAGTTTTTGGGCTTGCCATTTTCACACCTCTCTCATAATAGCTCTGGCCAACGACATTTCAAGTGGCACTTGGGGTAGTTAAGTGAAATGCTTACAAGTTTATATTTACTGCTCGTCCTTGCCCTCAAAGAGAGCAATTGTTGACAAAAGAACGTTAACTCAGAGTTATTCAGAAACATTTTTATCTTTACCTCTCTCCGCATGTATACTTGTAATGTCCCTTAGCGATCATCTCTTGTGTTTTTCAGTTTAAACCATGTAGCTTTTCACTAAAATTAGTTCACCATTTGGTCCATCATTCTGTAGATGCACTTTTCCAGGTCAACGTGAACTTCCATCGTTACTGACGAGTGGTTCTTTCTTTTTCCGTTTGCAGGTGCACAGCCATCCGTGAAGGAAAAAGTCAGTGCAGCAGGTTCTGTGGTGTCAAAATGATTAGCACAAGCTTAGATTGCAGTGCTTCTAAAGAAGGGAGTTCAAACAAGAGAATTTGACTTCATCCCATCATGTCCAAGTGATATGTCCCCCTCATAACCTCATAGTTTATTCGATTTAGTAATGGAAGGGATGGTTTGTCGTACGGTTTTCTGTATGTGTATAACGGTGAATGTTTTGTGGTTAGATGGCAATCTAAGACATATTGCTCAGTGAACTTCGCCATTCTGCGGCAACAAATTGGATATGAAAGGAGGCAGTTTTCTTGTTTCTTTCCTTATGAAAGAAGGCAGTATTGGTTGGATGGCAATCTAAACCATATTCTCAATGAACTTCGTCATTCTGTGTGTGCGCTCGCGCTAGTGATTTAAACTTTCTGTTCTACTAGCGGAACATCTCTTTAGTTCGTTACTTCTGAAAAAAGGTCATACGGCTTAATAACTTGGAAAGCAGCACTGCGGGAGACAGGATTGCTATTGATAAATCACAGAACACAGTTTAACGGGCCAACTCCAACTGTTTTGAAAGGCTTGACTGAGCTGAGTGGTTCTTTTGAGAACTACGGGACATTGTTGAAAATGTCCATTAACATTAACAAGAATCGTTGGCAAACAACAGAGTTTTGCAAGTGTATATTCAGTTCAATTGCAGATTTGCCCAAGAACCCTCGGAGCTTTGCACGTACTTCCCCTCCCACAACGAGGACCAGTTTGATTCATCGCATTTGCATGACCTGAGTCAATTGTCCCAGTTAATGCTTCCCTCTCGCTATCACTTGTTTGATTGCAGCACCAGCACTGCTGACTGAACCCCCAACCCCACCTCAGGTTTCATTAAATCAAACTAAAAGACGAGAATCAAGCAATTCCTTTAAGATACTGTAGATGAAGCATTATTCCGGAGTTACATTGATGAGAGAGCATAACTGGGGCTGAATTCGCAATCAGTTTTAATCATGAATACCAGTTTGAGCCTTGATTTACATACAGACAAAACTGGGAAAAAAAATAAAAGGGTCATGGTATAATCACTTCTAGTTGGAAGCCGGATTCGTTGCGCCTGCACGAACTCGCAACATTTCAGTTCTCTTACTTCTCTCCATAACTTCTACTAGCCAGTCCACACTTTCTTTAATTCCCATCCTGTGATCAAATTCAGAAATTAAAATTTTAAATGCATCCTAGATTGCTCAATCAAAGAATGTTGTGAGCCACATAAGATCAAACGGAAGTACGAGAATTGAACTAGACCTATTTTTCACAGCATTGGAATGGATCATAAAGATCAAATGAAGAAAGGCATTGGCTTCATAAGCTAGCCACTCACCCATCATAGGCTGAAACAGCTTCAAACGTGTAAGCCCTTTCATCCAACTTTTTAAGATCGAGATATCGAGCAAGTTCTTCTGCTGATACGGCTTCAGCAAGATCCTGCCATTAATTGACATCTATTGTAATGCAATATAGATAGTGAATTAACACAAGTCAAACGTATTAAGCACAATGTGTTTAACACTTGGTTGTAGCTGGATATTGTCACCTCTTCCGTCCATTGATCCACGATGCAGCCAGCTCTCTGCAGACTAAGGTAGCAGAATGATTGTAATCAATAGAAGTTTTCCCTGCTTTTTCTTGTGATCTCACGAGTCTTTCAAAGGACGACTTCTGCCCCAAGCTCATCAAATGGATAGAGATGCTTGGGTTCCTAGTCCTACTGGTAATACTGCTCATTTAGCTTGGAAGTTTATAGAGTTTCAATTTTTTAACTGCCGCGGTACAATTTGGTTGGTCTAACTAGACTCCATCCTAAAGTGAGCCTTTATATTCTGGCTCACATGCAAAATCACAAAAGCACCTTGCTGAGCTTAACACATCCGCTACTTACTAAAAGGAATATGCACGCATGTTTTTGTATGAACATGTTTCTATGATAACTCTTGTAAAAAACAAAAGAATAAAAAATATACCTAAACTTTATCTTTCAGGATACCCTTTTCTTGTGTTTTAACGGGTGAATGTGTATATTTCTCATGTACATAAGTTCACCGCTCGTGGCAGCTTTGTGGATAATATTTACCTAGATAAAGAAAAGAATATAGCATTTGATAATGTGTTTGTGTGAGTGCCCCCTTGCTGAAAGAGTAAAACAGCTTAATTACCTGCTTGTTTGCTAATATCAAAAGAGGGGCACCTTGCAGATCTTCATGCCGGAGAACCTTTTCTGCCACCCAAAACGTGAGTGAGAAAGTAGGATCAACCATTTAATGGTGATGCAACAGTATATTAAGTACACTTGTGTACGATATTTACCAAGTGCAGATTTTGAATCTTCAAATCGTGATGGACAAGCAGCATCAACTACATATATTACAGCATGTGCCTCCTCGTAATATTTTTCCCAAATCGAGCGCAAACCAGGCTGAGAGTATAAAAACATACATCAGTGAGGCTCTGTCAAAGACCGCTAAAGACATTAAGAAGACAGATCCAAAGTTTCGTAAAACCTCACTTTATTCTGCCACCAAAAGTTCTAACAACCTAGAGGCTTGAATCTAGATGAGGATTTCAAGTATTACCCAAAGCATAAGGTGGTATACAAATATACTTGCTCATTTCTCTACAAGTATGTTGCTATAATTAAAACATTTCAACCTGAAATTGCCCATTAATATTTTTGAGATATATGACAAAATTAAGCAGAACAGATGAAAGAATCAGTACGTATTTACTTGGCTAAAATTAAAATCAGTGAGTACATGAGGGACCTAGTCCATACACATTTAGTTGCCCCCTCTTGCAGTTTCCTCAAGAAAGATGTAGTTTAAACCTCAAATAATTGGAAGCAACTCCAAATAAAAGTTATCCAGAATGTTATATAAGTCATGTCAATGTGTTTGAGTATTCCAGCCATCACATTTGACCGAGTAGTGGAACTTTCTCAATGTCCATACATCGTAGACATAATTAAGCTAACAGTATCATGCAACCAGGTACTTTTTTTTCTAATGAAATGTTGCAACATTTCCAAGAACAATAAACTCATGTATTTGTCAGCTGATCTGCAAAATTCAGGTTTTGATGTTAGAATGAAGAGTAATTATCTGATTTAACCATTATTCTAGAAGAGTACCATTTGTTGTTTATACAATATAAATCGAAACATGTTAGCTGCTGAACAAAAATGCTAATGTTAAAATCAGCTTGTAAGAGCCATTAATTTGCATCTTTTGCACTGTCTTCTTAACTCTATCTCTAAAGTTCACAACACCGCAATAAGTTCTTGGTATCAAGCTATTTGTCTAGGGTTAAATATATGACACGAAAAGAAAATTAGCTCAGACTTTTTATTAGTATTACACAAGCTAAAACAAAAGATAGCAAAATGATGCATGAAATCCATAAGAGCAAGAGCGGAATAAACCCCTTAGCTATCAATTCGATCCTTGGTGATGTGCACATTACGTACCTGACCTCCCAGGTCCCAAAACACAAGTTTTGAATTTGAAGCTTCGATACGGCCAATATTAAGTCCCACAGTTGGAACAATTCGATCAGGAGGTAGACCTTCTAATTTTGAGTACTGTGACTTCAACTTCTCTAGCAACGTCTGCCAATTTGAAAATATAAGAAGGTGTACATATCAAAGTGTTCAAAAGTAATGTGCATGAATGGACCTGAAGAGAAGCAATCATAATCCGTGTTAGCTAAGAGCAGTAGCACTTCTTTTGCAAAAAAACAAAATTTTCCCCGTTTTCATGATAATTTTTTTTTTCCCTTTCTCTAGAAAGGAGGTTTTTGTACTGCAAACTATTAGCTAAGCTTCACACCGCAGATGATATTTTTCCTAAAAGAGAGTTGCAACTGGGCGGTAGCTACTAATTCCAGTGCATCAAAGAGCATCCAGACAAGTAGCCAAACTCTACTGATTACTGAAAGCAAGCTTTCTACCTATTCTCAAGCCATAAGAAGCAGAGTACTTTCAAACTTCATTTTGACATTATAGACCTACTCTCACTATATAGCGTTAAATAACAGAATATCCATTTTCTTTGCTAATTACAGTACTTTCCACTAAAAAATAATGCAATTAAATGGATATGCGTCTTGCATAACTGCAGCCTGTAAGTTGGAAGTTTAGCAGATGCATATAAAATTGGTAGGAAGAACTCTAACAATGAGCATATATATAGGTCACTGAAAACCAATGACAAGAACTGAACTAAATTTCAGAATGCCATTTCAGTAACTAGAGGACAATAAATAGATAAAGAAGATACGGAAATGCAAACAATATAACAAAACAATTCCTAGTAATATATAATTCCAAACAAAGAAATTACTGTTTTCCCAGCCTTGTCGATTCCAAGAATAAGAACATGGAACTCCGTCTTACTGAATATATACTTCCACAGTCCATAAAACAACGTAAACATATCTGCCTTGTTTTATCTTCCCCGATATACGTTTTCTACAATCTTCAAGATGGGTCTAAGTCAATCTCTCTAATGCCTATCCTGAAACACAGAGAAATGTGATAAACAAGTGAAGGCAAGCAGAAAAGCATCCCTCCCACCCCAACAATCCAAATTGAATATATCATCAAACTGAGACCAATCTTACGTAATCCGTATCAATCTCTAATCAATAACAATCCATTTTCAAGAGCAGTGGTTTGACCTTAGTTGCAGGAAACTCCTCATATGGTGACGCTTCTCTCTCGGAAACTCGCTTTTGCGATCCCAAGTTAGGAGCTCCATGGGATCTCGTCCCAAGCTCATATGGGAACTCGATCCCGTCAGCTGGACAGAGATGCATGGAGAGAGTACCTAGAAATCGAGCCCTTTTCGGCTCAATTCCTTGTTTCTCTCTTCCTTCAAGTCCTTAAAGCCTCCTTGTTTGTTGTTGCCCTCCCTCCCTCTCTCCCTTCCTCTATCAAGCTATATTCAAGAAATGGTAATACTCTAACGAATTTATTTATTCAAGCCGCTCCCAACCTTAAATTCTTCCAGGTTCTTACGCTCCCCCGCCCCCGTCCCAGCCCCCGCTTTGTGCAACTAAGGGTTTGACTTTAAACACCTCTCAACATGTTTACATTGGATTAGGTTATCACGAGAATTCAAACTTTGGTGAGAGAACTTGTACAATATGAAGTAAACACATCTATCATGCAGTTATGCATGGTTATATAAACAAAAAAACTGCATTTAGATATAAGGAAAGTCTATTCCCACATCTCAAATGCAGGGCCACACCTTGATCCATCACTGAAAAGTTGAAATTTCTTGCCCATGTACTATTATAGCGACAAATTGGGGTGTGGACAAGCATCTGAGGATGTGGAAGAGACACTCCCGTAGATTTATGGACAACTAGCCATTCCCAAGTTCAAGTTTGAGTCAACTGGAAGCAAGTTATATCAAACCAAGAAGAATATTGTCGTAACAACTTATTTAACTAATAATTCATCGCAATGTCATAGAGATGTGAACAGGGGTAACATTAACCATATAAAGCTCAAAAGAAAAATGACATTCTTATAATTTGCAACAAACTTTTAATTAAAAGGTGCTGTGAGTGATCTATCAGGGCATAAACATGCAAATCACCGTGACATTCTAACGAACGGAATCGTGGATCAGAATAAGATCATAAAATATGGTCGAGATCCAAATCAAATGCGGGAGAAAAGTCCACAGAATAATCAGATTAGATCAAGGAAAGTTTGGCGGATTGAAATGAGAAAGTAAAATTGCACACGCGAGCTGGTTAGATGCGTGGGATAGAGGGCTCGTAGTACCTGCTAGCGAAGCTATGCAGTGGAAGGGAAGGGAAAGAGCCTAAATCGACGATCGGTAGGGAAAAATGAGTTAAAATATGCTCTAAAGTTGAAAATATCATAAATTAAAAAAAGGGGGAATTCCATATGAAATAGAAATCGGGAACTGAATTCATTATAAGTAGGAGAAGAGAGAGAGAGGGAGAGAGTTATGGCGATTGATAGGAGATCCTCACTCTTCGCAGTTCGCACCAAAAGTAATGAGCAGGAGTAGTGAATCCAGGAGCTCCAAAAGTACAAACTTCCCAATTTCTTCAGAACTTTTTCCGTTCTCTCGTAGTTTTGTGCGCTTTTCGGTCCGAGTCACTCCAATTGCGTCACTGATGAGTTAATAGATGGTAGAATGGAAAGAATTGGGAGAAGAAGGAAAAACCCAACTTAGGCTTCTTTTGACAAAATTTTTTTTTTGGTTTTCAGTTTTTAAAGAGCAGTTTTTTAAAGAGGAGCTTAATTTTTTTTTTTTATAAAAACAAGTGGGTGTTTGATAACCCCTTTTTTTTTTGAGATTTTTTTTTTTGGTGTTTGGTAACCCTTTTATTTTGACTTTTTTTTTTGGTGGTTTGCGGTGGCGGTGGTGGGGCGTAGCGGTGGTCGACGGTGGTGGTGGTGGTGGTGGTGGCCGACGGCCGGAGGTGGCCGGCGGCCGGAGGTAGCTGCCGGCAGTCTCCGGCGGTGGTCGCCGGCGGCCGGAGGTGGCTGCCGGCAGTCACCGGCGGTGGTGGCCGGCGGCCGGAGGTAGCTGCCGGCAGTCTCCGGCGGTGGTCGCCGGCGGCAAGAGGTGGCTACCGGCAGTCACCGGCGGTGGTGGCCGGCTGCCGGCTGTCTCCGGCGGTGGTCGCCGGCGGCCGGAGGTGGCTGCCGACAGTCTTCGGCGGTGGCTGCCGGCGGCCGGAGGGGGTTGCCGGTGGCTACCGGCGGCCGTCTCCGGCGGTGGTCGCCTGAGGTGGCTGCCGGCGGTGGGAGGGTGGTGGTGGTGGTCGAAAAAAAAAACCAAAAGTGAAAAAAAAAACCAGTTTTTGGAGTTTTTTTTTTTACTCTGCAGTTTAAAAACTGATTTTTTAAATTGAAAAAAAAATGGTTACCAAACGCTCCTTTTTTTTTCAGTTTTTAAAACTGAAAAAAAAAGAGGGAAAAAAAGAGTGTCAAACGGGGCCTTAATAAGGATTTGTTACGCGAGATATGTCGACGACTCGACTCACTGCTGGAATCGTGGATATGCGTATGACCCAGTCGACTCGGACCATTTTATTACTATATTTTTTTTCAGGGACGAATGTGAAAAGGTCTTGCATTTTACCCGCTCGAAATTCCTTACTTTAGATAGTGAGCAATGCGGAAACATCTTTTACAGGCTATTAAACTCGTTCCAAAAAATTTTATCCGGAAACTATTATCAGTGTGATAAACACCAGCACCATCATCGACGAACAACCACCGTGGATGAGTGTCAACTGATTACCATACTTGATGGCATGGGTTATTGGAGTTTTTCTGTTGCACGGTGATGGAGAAAAGTGTGGAGAAAGAGAGGGGTCAGTACCGTAGAGGTGGAGGTACAATGGGTTTGTGGCGGTTTAGGTAGTTGTCTTGAAAGAAAGGCTTAAGCTCGGAGTGATGAAAAAAACTAGTATCATTGACAAGTCTTCCACCCCTTTTTTTTTTAAGATGGAAACACTCTTTGATCAAATTTCAAGGAACTTAAAACATTAAGGTGTTGTGTGATGCAATTGAAGCCTCTAAGATCTTATAAGAGACAGTGATGTAAATCTCAGGAGTTCAATTGCAATTTACTCAAAAAAAAATAAAAATTCCATACTTTAAATAACCTTTATGAAAATATCTAACTTCTTACATGATTTTCATGTTGACTGGATATTGTCGTACCACTCTAAGGGCAGTATGGGAACCTAGCCAAATGAGTCAAGATCTCTCAACCCCCTACCCCCCCACCCCGAGGGCACCCGACTTCACTTACAATTAATCACTCGAAGAATGGCAAAAGGCATTGGGGACTAAAAGTTCATTTTCCTTCCCATAGATAAAATCGTAATTATATCACTCAATCGACTAAATGACTATTCAATCCGTTAATATAATCGCGATTTACTCATTTTCAATTAATCTTGTGATTTTCCTTGTAAGCAATCGGACTTGTATTGATCCTTTTTGGGATTGTCAAAATGAGTTTATAAAGCACAATGTTGCTTCTCTTAAGGTTTTTGTCAAATTTCCATTTCAATTAAGTGGAATGCGACTTTGTGACACTATAAGAAAACATGTCTTTGGTGGCTCAAATGGAACCGGTGTTGGAAAACTAGTGGCTTTGTATTTGTAGTTTTCATTTGAGAATTTTAATACGACGGAATGACATAGAACGCCAGCGCTTTATAATACATGCACTTTTTGCAATCTATTTCATTGTTTTCTTAATCTTTCAGCAGATTCAAACCGTTGACATTGTGTTGTTCTTCCCCTCTTATATGGCTCCAATGTAAGTGTTGTCTACGAAGCATGGGTGCTCCATTTTAGCCAAAGCATCGGCACCGGGTGCGGAAAAGGTGCTGGTGCACTTTGGATGCAACTAGGTGTATTTTTACACATATATATATATATATATATATATATATATATGTGTGTGTGTTCTTAATTAATTTTTAGAAATTAGATTGTGGCTTAGACAAAGCTGTAATACGCACTGGGTACTCAAGAGGAGAGACATATAGAAGAAAAGTAAGATTTTTTGGACAGATAGAAGATAGATAGAAGAACAAACGCAAGCATTTAAGAGCAGAGGGTCGTGGTAAATCAACAGATGAAGAGCAAGTGAGGGGTCTCGATATCGAGAAAGAAGAAGAAGAGTATATAAAGAAGAAGAAAAATGGGAAAAATCTCGCCACGTGCTTTAGGATTCACTTGTATCGGTCTTATAAAGTAACACTCCAATATTTTTATATTTTGATTTTTCCATGTGGGATTGTCTAAGGCATGCACCTTTTATCTTAGTTCCACTAAGCACTTATCGCACGAGTGCTTCAAAATGGGTGAAACACCATTGTCGGGTGCGAGGTGCAAGTCGAGTGCTTGTCGGATGAGTATCGGATATTTATGAGAGATAAAAACATTAAGTTTTGAAAGAATTTTCGGGGATCGAAATATAGAACAGAAGTTTTAGGGGGTCAAAACATAAATAGAAAACTTATACTAACCTAATTAATGGATCGTCGTCACATGTGAAGAGGAGAGAGACTCTGAGAGAGACAGAGAGCGCGCACCACCGGCGGCAGTAGCCACGAGGCGACCACCGCGACCACCGGCCACGACGGGCCCTCACCTCCGGCTGATCTGTGAAGAGGGGAGAGGCAGAGAGAAAGAGAAGCGGCGACCACGGGTCCTCACCTCCGGCAGCATTTCTCGAAAGGTTAAATCCTCTTTCTTTGCTCTGTGCTGTACCTTCTGTCTTCCTCTCTCTTTGCTTTTATTCTTCTTGCCTTAGCGCTGGATGATGGCGGTGTACTTTCGGTTGCGGAGCTTTGACTTGATGAACCGGAGTTGGGCCAACTTTTTTACGGATGATGGCGATGGAGAGATAGATGAAGATGTTGTGGCCATGGAATCATACTTGATGAAATATTTTGCTTTTTGTTTGTCATGGGTTTGTTTTGATGATGATTTAATCGTCAATGCTTTCAACTTTATATTGGCTACTGCCTACTTTTGAAACTTTGATGCTACTTATATTATGATGTATTTGGTGGTGGTTATTATGTATTTGATGGTATTTTAGGATGGTTAAATTAAATTGCACTATATATCCTTTTATGCACTTTCTAGAGATTCAGATTGTTCAGAAATTGAATACTAAGTGTACATAGCTAAAAAAGATACATACAAAATTTTTCATATCCCTGCTGCACCCGTAATTTTCAAAGATTTTGTATCGGCGTATTTGCACCCGTGTCGTATCTGCACCCGTGTTCGTTCTTTGTAGTGTCTTATAGTTTAAACTTAGCTCCAAAAGTTCACAATATTTTACATGAACCAATCCATTTACTTTTGCTTGGAACCCATACAAACTTAATATCACAGCAAACTTTATTATTTCAGAAATAACTCCATAAATTATTTCATTTGAGAATATTATTCTTGTTACTATACATAATCATTTATTCAAAAATATTTGTTGTATCTCCGCCGTACTTTTAAAAATGGCTTATCCGCATATCGCACCCGTTTCCAACTGCATCCTTGCTTCGTAGAATGCCGTGTTATGGGTTTCCTCACCGCTATAGTTGTTTATGTGAGTCGACGTACCTTGGGTCTTGGTGCACTCTTACTCTCGTGCAAGTACTGTGTAGATGTTTAGCGCTTGTCACTTCCTCTACAAGATAAATTGTTTGAGCTGATGGAAAGTCGTCTGTTACAATTTACTAGTAACAACAGTGTTTATGATCCGCCTTTGTTGTGTACAAGTTCGACTTGTCTTTTGTTTTATCTCCTCCATTCCTGTTGGCTTCTTGCCAACAATGTCCGCCATACAATTTGAGTAATCATCTGTGAACAAGTTTGGTTAATCTTTTTCACTGATCACCGATGGCAATCATTATGATCATCTCTAACCGTAGTGAGCTTTGTCTGTTGAGAGAGGTTGAATCTCCCAAGGTTGTGCAGCTGTAGCTCATTAATGAAGTGCTAGCATGGCATTTCAAAAGGGCTTGTGATTCTTATACCTATCACGGGGAAAAGTATGCTGATGATCGGGGAATGGAGGTTGTGTTTTATTGCTCGAAGATAAGGTGTGGCAACATCAGGTGGTGGATTTATGCTCTTTTACCCTCTCTATGGTGCAGTAGCTTGCTAGCGCAAATAGCTGCCTTCTATTGTTGGCAATGCCATGAAATTTTTGCAAGGTGGGCAAAAAAAATGGCGGGCAACCTTCCTTTGCATTGTACCTTGACCATATTGTTAAGCAAAATCTTTATACTATCAAGCAAAGTGATGCCTCTCTATAAAGGGCTATTACAAACAATTGCAGTTGGTTGCATTGAGGACACTGACCAGTCAAGTGCGGAACTACAAGCCAAATTGATGCATATTTTGGAAGATGTAGTTGGGAACTGGCTCTAGACTGAGAACAATGTTACAATTTGGATTATGGTTTTCTTACTAGGTTCAAGTTGAAGGATTAGCATGTCCAAAGATTCCAGATGGAGTTCTATATCCTGGATTCCTGGTCTTCTTTCCAACCAAATTATCCTGACATAATATATCTATCGTATTGTGTTGATTTGTTTTTGAGCACGGATACCCGATGCAACCTTTCTCAGTTTGTTCTCTGGCATTACGGCAAAAAAAAATGGAGGGACTAGTTTCAAAGATGGAAGAATTCTGACAGAGTTGCAGTGTCAAAGAGCATGAGGCCTTTATGAAATATTAAGTGAAAATGTAACTTTATTGAATGATGGTTGGATTTTGGCAGCCCAAGTCCTTGCTCTACCAGAGTATCTCCATACTCCAAGTTCCTCACGAGAAACAACCCCCCCCCCCCCCCTCTCTTTCTCTCCTTCCTCCTCCTCCTCCTATAGTAAACAAAAGTGTGATAACCTGTCAAAAGATAAAAAGGTACAATGCTGTTTTATAACTGTTGGTTTTGTGCGTGTTTGTGTGATTCTGCATGCATATAGGCTTCTAAATATAAATAGTATTGACAATTTCAGGTTGTTTTCTTCCACGGAGTTCTGTAACTCTGTTTTCTTATTAGATAAGTTATTTTCAGCTTTGCTGTTTTAAATAGGTTTTCTAATGTATGGTTTTGAGGCTGCTTCTCAATTATTTTAGTTAGACATTTTTGTTTAATGAATGTGTGTTACAACTTATCTTTTCAGTTTTTGGATTGGTTGTGATTACTTTATCTAAAACATTTTTGGGACGGTAATTGTGCTGTATATTCTCAGCTTGCATCTATGCTTTATAATTTTCCATGTACCTTTATCCCCTCGCGCTTTACCTTCCAGCTTAGGCAGTTACTGGATTTGATGGGTAACATACTATATATAAAGAGAAAACATGATTTGGTTTGGTGTAACACTTTTTTGGTGTTACATAACTACCTATCTAGAATGGTGACAAGTGGCATTCCAACAATTTTTTAAAAAAATAACACAAAATACAAATCTTAAATGCTAAATAACTACCTATAAAGACATATTTGGTTTTCATAAAAGGTGTTACATAACTACCTACCTAGAATGATAACAAGTAGCATTCCAACAAATTTTTTAAAAAATGACACAAAGTACAAATCTTAAATGCTAAATAACTACCTGTAAAGAAATGATTGATTTTCATAATTTAATCTTTATTAAAAAAAATATAGTTAAAATAAATTATAAAGCCCAAACTTTATATTACAAAAATATTATATTGCTAACTTTATCTTTGCATATATTTGGTTTTAGCAATTTCAAATTCATTAAAAAAGTGTAGTTAAAATTAAATCTAAGTTTCATGTGATGATAATATTATGCTAACTTATTTTGCCACACACAGGACTAACTTAAACAATTATACGTGATACTTGATTTTTTTTAACAAAGTTGATATTATCAACTTTATTTTTGCACACGCATCGCGTGTGCCACGCTGACTCGTAACCCTTAATGGGAGACGGGGAGAGCTGGGAAATGCCACTTCCCAGTTCCCACTACTCCGAGAAAGGTGAAGCAATTCCATAGTTTTCTGGTAACGACACGTGTCATTCTCCCATAGGGTGTGTATTTTTACCAATCATATTTTCTATCTAGCAATTGAAACCTGTTACGGGACTTTTGTCCCAATTGTTACGGAAAAGGTATCTTTATATTTTGTCTGTTTACTCGACGTTGTGACAACTGGATTTATGTTCTATTAATCAGGCAATTTATCAACGACTCTGTGCGATTTGGAATATCAGAAGATCACCATATGACAGAAAGGAGGTATTTATGCAACGAGCTTTTTTTTCTTGTTTTCTGCGGTCAATTTTTATGCTAGTAGTTACGTTTCAATACTTTTTTTCGTTGGAGGAGTCTACTTGCGGTTCAAATGAAGCCTTTAAGCAACTTTGGAGAATGTATCTTTTATACGTGAAGTAGGTAGGTGCTTTATATATTCTTGTCTGCTGCGGTCAATTTTTATGCTGGTAGTTACGTATCAATACTTTTTTTCGTTGGAGGAGTCTACTTGCGGTTCAAATGAAGCCTTGAAGCACCTTTGGAGAATGTATTTTTTATATGTGTAGTAGGTGCTTTTTTAGGTGCCTTTTTTGCTTAATCAAATTTTACACGTATACTATTACAGTGAACAAGAATTAGGCTTGGACCATCTATTTGAAACAATGGTTACTGAGTTAGGAGATTGAATTGTAAATGGTTAGAAACAACAAATGCATATGAACATTTTCTACTTTTAACCTCGTGGCACCCCCTTTCCACTTCACTGGAAGTGTCATAGTCTCAAATGAAAGATTTTAGTTGTTCCTTATTAAAATATTAGCATGCTACTTAGGGAAGTTTGGATTATGTTGAGGATATATTGCAGTAGTCAAGTAATAAGCCTGCAAAAATTGGATTCCTTGTGTTATCTATTACTGTATTTACTTTCTTAAATAGCTTTGTTTATGCTTTGTATCTGGTGTATGAGGTTTCCCATCAAATTTATGCTAATCTGCATGTATTTATTGGGCACACCAGGGGACGTGTAAGATGGGATGAGTCTAATCTTGGGGAAATTGAAGCAAATAAACCTGTGAGGCAGAAAATAACCGAACCGAAGACTCCATATCACCGTATGATTGAGGATGACGGTGCGTTGATGTATACTTTGTTTCTGTGTTTGTCCGTCTTATAATATCTCTGCACTTGGATTCCTTCTGGCAAAGTATGCTGTGTTTAAAAGTTGTCCAATTTGTTTGGTGACAAGTTTTCTATCTTAAAGAGAGTTTTGATAGAACTTGAAAAGTTACTGATACAGTTATGTTTGACAGTGTTTCATTGCGCAAAGATGCTAAATCTTCTGCTTCAAACTTTCATTTCCCGTACAATTTTTGCACATTATGATGCACATCTACTTAGCTTAAACTAATAAAATTACTCTGGGCTCTATATGCATGAACAACTGCTGATATGTTGGTGGATAATTGTTTTTTTCTTATGCTTCGATGAGCTAAGGAAAGGACCTATGTTGATGGAACATTATCAGTAGTATGGTTAGATGTTCCTATAATATGCTAAGAAGCAATTCAGGGGTTGAAAGAGGCCAGGTACGGAGTTGAATGTTGATTGTTCTGAATATAAGTGAATCTTGATAACCAAAAGAATTTTTAAGTGGATCTTGGAGTAAGTAGGCTTCATAGTCATGGAATCTGTGCCTAAAACGTGTTACTAATTTGACCAACTCTCCCAATGCAAGAAGAGAATAAAATTAAAAAAGTGCGAGTCAACGAGCTGCCAACATTGTGGGGTCTGGGAAGGGTTCGTTGTACAAAGCCTTAGCCATTGGAAGGCTGTTTCGGCATCTCATACTCAGGAAAATGGTATGGCCATTTTCTGACAACTTGAAAGGATTATACTCGGATATGGGGCAATTTTCTCATAGAAGTGTGTAACCTTTAAGACAACAATCTTGTGATGCAGCATTCGAACAAATTTGTGGACCACATTAAACTGGAACTGTTGTTCTCTCGCATCAATTTGTGAGCCTTTGATCTCCTATACACCTACATGCCGAAGGAAAATAAGAAAGAATTCATAAATTTTTACTTGTTCAAAATGAGTTGCTATTTGGTGGTCATATACAAGCCTACTTGAGCTTTCATCGATTATTGCAGGGTCATTGTCTCCTATATGGGGTAGTTTTGAGGGTGGAACTGGTGATGCTATGCATGCAGATGCTATTCGTTCCGCATTGAAAGATGTCGCTTCTTCTAGTACAAAAAATATCCGGCGTTCTGGGTGGACATCGTCTGAGGATGAGGGAGAGGCTATGGATCAAGATGAAGGTTTTTGACTGACCCCGTCTATTATATATATATCCATTTAGCATTTTCTTGACTAACATCATGAAGTTTTAAGTTGGATCCTGGTGACATCATCCAACTCATATCCTCAACTATATTAAGATGCTTCATTCAATACTTTCTGGGTTTTTTTTTCTTCCAAATGATTAAACATTTTCATTAGTTAGAATTTTTCCTGGGGAGCACGTATTATTAGCAGCTTCCTGGGAAAAACTTAGGCCCAAATACTTATGAAAATGCAAATCAAGAGCCGAATAGAGGAGATTCATCAAATGTTGCAAACAATTTAGTTTGATGGCGTTTCATTGGTTGTCAGTGCATAAGAAATTGGACGATGGATGATGTTTCATTATACATGGTAAGTTTTTTTTTTTTTTTTTGGAAATGGTTGTCAGCGCATTTCAATTTTGTTGCTTGAGATTCCTATAGCAAAGTCTGCAGATTTATGTTTACATAGACTTGTTCTCCTAATCATGTGTGGTACCACTGTTTCTGAAATGATTGGACCAAAACGGTAGTTAAAATATGTAGATACTCCTGGAGCTAATTTGGGAAGTCGTGCATTGTTCACTGTCCTTTTTATCCAAATTCAGAGTCCTGCTAATGGAAATGGTGTACTATTTGTTATAAGTCGTTTAAAAGGCTAAAACAATGCCCACCCTAATCCTAACACATTGGTTCGTTAGTATTGTCAGATTCTGATTCAGAGAGGAGCACGAGCTTTAGAGAGCAGCGGCGAGCACATTATGATGAGTTCCGGAAGGTGAAAGAACTGCGACGAAAAGGATCCCTGCTGGAATATGCATCTGATGAGGATATGGACGGCGAGAAAAAGGATGGGAGGTGTGATTCATCGTCATCATTAACCACTGGTGTCAAAGATATAGACATCGAGGAAGGCAGCTCAGATGCCAAACCCTTCCCCCCTTCCAACGGAGCTTAGAAGACTTCAAAGCAACACTTAAAAATTCACGTGCGTCGTCTTCGTTGAACTTATAATACAGTTCTGGTACAATAGACAACTGAATTATATCTTGCTACATGAAATTTTTGTTTGTAAATATGCCTTTCATTATGCCACAGCAATTGTGAGAATATTCCTCTTATCAGCTACTCTTTCTACGCCCGGAGAATGTGAACTTCATAATCCTCCAAGTTCTTCAGAGGGCATCAGGGATTTACTCTTACAACTTGTTTCCTCTTTGTTTTCTCGAACCAAGTGATATGGCCTTTTCCTTTGTTGGATTTCACTTGTTTAGATTTGTTGGAAACGTTTCCTGTTTAGAAGAAATTAACATAATATTGATAGCATGTGAAGAAGATAGAAATGGAAATTGCATCGACAGGTTTAATGATATAACTATTATTATTGCTTTAATGTAGGGTTATATGGTCATCCCGACATTTTGGTTCATTTTTGCAGTGCACAAATTACCAAGTATTACAACACGTTACATAAATATTGCACTGTATTCTTCATTTCACGCTCTAACTACACGAGGGTTGGGCGTAAAAGCAATTGCAAGGAGAAGTTAAATAAAGAAAACAAGAAGCTAGGTATCAAATCCAAATGTGAGAGTGAGTCCTCTGTGGCGTAAGTGGCGATCTTACTAATTATGTGTCACAATTTCGACGTTCCCGTTAAATCATCGTCGAATACACTATCAATGAGATTTAACGAGTTGGATGAATCCTTCTTCATAACCTTTGATATGCGATTGATGAGATTTAATGAGTTGAATGTATTAAGGCAATATATAGCGGTTTTTTATATGCCCCAACATCCCGCACCGCATAGAAAGGAGGCCTATTTTGAAGTTATGCCATGTATGCGCTTACCAGAACGCTTATTGGGCTCTTATAAGGACGCGGCTTGACGATGACTGAACAAGCCTCCAGAATGTTCCATATAATTCTAGAGGATGGAAAGATGTAATATCAAGATATTGTTAAAAGAGTATTCTAGATACTAGATAAGGACCGTAGGATAGATGAATCTCCACCGTTCGTTGAGGAGATGGAGTAATATAAATAAATTAGGCCATCGCTTGGCCAAGCATAGAGTGAACCTAAATATCCTTGTATTGGTCTATACAGTGAAAGCATTGCTCTATAGCTCTTTAGTCACCAAGCCCGTGAGGGCCTGAATTGGCTAAGTACCGCATGGTTGGCACATCAAATGGAGCACGCTCCAATTTCATCCCTGGCCACTCACATATGCAACCAAATAAGCTCCATGTTTGTCAAGCCCACCACAGGCCCGTCACCACTGGCCGTCATGGTGGAAGAGATCTCTGCTGCCGTCATCCGCGGCGGCAAGATCTTCCTCTACGGGGTAGGCCGGGAGGGCCTGATGCTAAAGGCCCTCTGCATGAGGCTGGCGCACTTGGGCCTCCCCGCACATTACGTGTTTGACATGCCAACTCCGCCCATTTCCGCCCCCGACCTCCTCATCGCCTCTGCCGGACCCTGGTCGTTCGCCACCGTGGACGCCATATGTGGGGGGCTAAATCGAACGGTGGTCGCGTGTTGTTGCTCACGGCTCAGCCGGAGGTCTGGGTTGGCTGTGAAGTGGGCTAGTGCAGTGGCCTATATCCCGGCGAAGACTATGGCAGATGATGGCGGCAATGGCGGCAATGGAGGAGGAGGAAGTAGGCAGTTGCTGCCGATGGGAAGCTTATATGAAGGGGCCATGTTCGTGTTGTTCAAGATGGTGGTTTTTGAGTTGGCAGTGGTTTTGGGGCAGAGCCCTGATGCTATCCGACCCGCCACACCAATCTGGAGTGAAGATAAGCAAGTAAGAGACTATATTGTTCGAGAAATAAGATTGCTTCATCTCACTACACACGGTTTCTGAGAGGCAATATGTAATTTCAAGAATTCACTTGTACTCTTTGGAAATACTTCGAGTGGAATGGAGATTCCCGATGTTTACTAGTTATGATTCGGTTGCTTCCACTTTCACTCTTGTCCGAAGTGTCTCGTCTCAGACTTGTATGTGTGACCTTACATGTTTACTAGTTATGATTCAGTTGCTTCCACTTTCACTCTTGTCCGAAGCGTCTCGTCATGAGACTTGTATGTGTGACCTTACACGAATATTATAGAAACCACGCTGCTGAGCAATTACCTTTATCCTAATGAACTTCATTTCTCAATACCTATGGAACTTAAATGCCTCAAATTTTGACTTTATATGATTCGACGCATTTTAGTTTATGCATCCTAAAGTATTAATTTCAACGCTTCAATTTTCTACTAATTTGAGAGTCAAAATTAGTTAATTCATGCACACTTTAAAAGAAAAAGATACAAAGGCTAATTATTTGACGATTATTATGAAGTTCAAGCTGATCACTGATCAACCATGCCTTGCGTAGGCATGCCCAGGCAGGAAAAACTTCAGCTACCAATAAAATTGTGACAATGAGCTCCAATGCCTCCATTTACTGACAACGCGGCACTTTTGTTACAAGATTTATCGATGAGTTAGAAGTGCCGCTAAAGCTCTCACTAAGCCATTATAATTAATGTTATTATATATTTACCGACTGCTATCTGTCAATAAACAAGGTACTGTAGCGAAATTATTTTTTTACAATTTCTACAAGTAAAATAATGTCGTAGATATATCAAAGTCAACCACCATTTATAGTGGAGCATCAATACTATATTGTCTAGCTACGTCCACTACTTGTAATATATGCACCCATTTGTGCTCCTTTCAATCGAGTTAACGAACGCCATCACATTCGCTACAAAATGACTACATTAAACTGAAGTGCCGCAACGCAACACACCAAACCCCCTCCCAAACCCCATTAAACTATGACCAAAAAAAAAAAAGTGAAAAAAGTTCCTCTAGTAGTACTAGAAGAATAATAATTAGTTGGTAGGTGCCACCGGAGTGACGGGGACACCGGGATGGCCTTCCTCATCCTTATCACGTCCTCTGTTTTCAAGCTGTGGAACCACCTGTGGGACACCAAGCACGGCATATAGTCAATTTATATATGCACATCCGACACGTGCCACGCATTCTAGTCAATATACGTACAAACACGTCCGACATGTGACACGCATTCTGTGCAACATCTGAGATCAATGTGATAGTCTAGCGGCGAATGTTCAGGAAGGAAAACTACCCCATCAATGTTAGCCCATTTGTATGATCCTCAGCCTTATTGAGCAAAAGTAGTTGATTTACCTGATCTTGAGACGAAATGTATGGCTGCCTTCCGCTTTTCTTGTCAGTCTTCACTCTTGGATCCAAAATATCTACCAAGTGTGGGAAAGGGAAAAAGTTAATATGATCATTATGGCATCTTGAACAGAAAAATCTATAAAGTGTGTGTAGTAAGTGATGTATGTACTACAAGAAAATATCTGAGGCATCTTCCCCTAGGTGGCGTTTGGGCGGCAGGTCAAACTCATCGTGTTAGTCTTTTAAGAGCAGACAGATGGTTGTATATTTATCTTATTTTCCTTCACCTTTTAGAATAGATTTAACTTTGTTTATAAAGATTTTAAGTTACTAGTTATGTCCAGAGAACTTTCCTTTTTTGTCCGCTATCGAAATTGTATGAATATCAATATAATCCTTGTATAATGTCTAGTAACTATCGTTAAATGTTTTTAAGCCAATAAAACTAAACATAACAAGGAAGAGAATAATTGTATTAGTCTGTTTATTACCGTTGACAGGTTATAATTATCTTTTTACAGTTCAAATAAGAATTAAATTACAACTGTTCAACGTACGCTATCCCGAATACTAAGGGCCCTCTTATCTCTTCCTTTTCAAGCTCAGGTTATGGAAGAAGGAAACTAGCAGAAGGTATCAGCAACAACTGGTTTTATTACGCGACAGCTCATGATGTTCATATCGATCTATTATGCGCCTCTGCATCTAGCATTAGGTAGACCTCATACAATAACTGTCCTAGCTCTACCGTAATTTTTTGTTTCATTTCTTCTGGAATAATCACAAACACTTTTTTGATTATGGATCTACTACCAGAAATTCAATGCGTAATCTCAGCATTCAAGGATCGGTTTTTTAGCTAGGTACGGAATGTATCGTCAAATATTCAATATGTATGTTCAATTTGAATCGATCTCAATGAATCCCTCGTTACTGCTCAAACGAGAAGTAATAGGTAGGGATGACAGGATTTGAACCCGTGACATTTTGTACCCAAAACAAACGCGCTACCAAGCTGCGCTATATCCCTTCAATTGGTCTACAGTGTCGCCTCTGGCCTAGATTAACCTAAGTTAAATAAAGTCTCTATCGCTCTACTTAAAAATCAAATATGATTTAACAAGACATCGTAATTATAACCAAGCAGCGAAAACACAGAGAACTTAAAAAAAAAAAAATGTGGAATGGAAATTATAAACGGAAACAAGAAGTATCAACATTTTCGCTCTTAATCCTCGCTAACGCTCTCGATTTTGCTCTGCGCTCTCGCACTTACATTTCTAAATAATGATTCACTTTATCCGCTCTCACGATCTCGTTTTATCGCTCGAGGGTGACAATACACAAAAATTAATGAAGTACAGGATGGACGTTAAGAGATAAAAATTCGGTATTACCTGAGGTCGAATACCGCCTTCGTCTTTCAGTTTTGAGGTCTAGGGTCGAGTCGGAACTGTCCGGCAAATACCGGTCGAGACGAGGGAGATGGCCGTCATTCTCAAGCATCGTCCGGACGAACGACGACTCCATGGTGTTGAGGAAGTGCACGTGCCTCTCGTTTGTCCATCCCCAGCTGCTTCGATCAGCCTTGACCTTGTTATTTTCCATCGGTACTTGCATTCCGATCCCGGTCGCCGGAATATATCTCCGGCGTGGTAATGGTACGGTGTTAGTTCAAGCTTAACGTGATTTTGTTGTTTTTCCCAGATCCCTTTCGGTTCTGTGGGGGCTTGTTCTGTGTGTTATATAGAGCAGGCAGGCCTAGGGGAAGGTTGCTTTTTACAAGCCAAGATATTTTACGGAACTCCTACTTGCACTCTTTGATTGACACGTGTTCACCCTTATATTTAAATATTAAAATTAGATTCGTCAAAATGCACTTGTTAGCTTATAAAGTTTCTTTGTTTAGTGTTAAAAGTCACGTGCTCGATCGATTTTTATCTTACACCGTAAAGCAAAGGGTTAAAATCGATAGATTGTCACATTTATTTGTAGTCCATATCCAAATAATGTTCATCTACAGTGATTGATAAAAATGACAGATGGTCTCGTGCGGAGGTACTACTTTCTCCGACTACTTTCCGGTCCAGAACACAAGGTCACTATGTCTCACACGTTGAAAGAATATACGTTGAAAGGTCTCTGACCTACTTCTCAACAATTTAACACTGTTGGACCGGAGAATGTTGATACGATAGAAAGAGGGACTAAGAGAGGGAGGGAGTTGTTTTACGAGATAATCAAAAATTCTAGATACTTGGTATTAGTGGTCGATTGCAAACACTATTTGCGGTAAAAAAATTAGTGTTTAATATGTTGTTTTTGTATCAAAATTTGAACCAGATGATAAAGACCGAGATGTTACTACCAACAATCCACATAAGTTTTGTATTGATATTTCTTAAATAGTGCCACTATTAAACTATACTTTAATTACCGACCAAGTTGGAGTTTAGACAAAGCGTAAGAGAATGTGTTTTAGACAAAGTCATAATATCAAATACAGACCAATTGAAAACAATTGATTGGTAATATACTTGGCGAACATTAGTAGCAACAGTGACAACAATACATAATCAATCATGTGTCGCGTAAATGACGCTGCAATTTACAAAGACAATAATGAGATTACTAGTACCAGTAATAACTACAGCATGCACAAAAGGAAAATGATATCCGAAATTCACTTTTAATAGTCTGAATTTTACTTTTATCTTTAAAGATCTTTCAAGTGTCTTTATATTATCGATTTAGGAATTCCTGTGAAGTTTAAATGCTGAAAATTTAACTCAAATATCACTTCCTAGCTATAAAAAGCAGAGCATTATGACTCAGTATGAGAGAGAGAGATGGCTGCAAAAGAACAAACTTTGGTTGCTACCCCGATTGTAGGAATCTTCCTCCAATCCCATATATAATGACAATTAATACCCGCTAAATGTCTTTAATGACTTTTATGTTAACACTTTCAGCGACAACTCTTAACTGCACTTTTTTAGCGTCACTAAATAAAAGCCATTAAAAATATTTAGCAATCATCAATTGTCGCTACATGGATGGTAGGAGAAAGATTCCTTCAACCCGAGTAACAACCAAATTTTTTCCGCTGCAAAAAGCTTGAGGGGCCATAAAGCGAGTAGGAACTTGTAATGTACACAGGTGCGAAGTTAGAAAGGATAGACCGGGTGAAAAATACCTGTGATGTTACGAGATTTAATTCAAATAAAGCGAGGGTTGAAAGATATTTTTATCGAGGGGATGGCCAAGGAAGAAATAATAATAGTACTACAAAAGATCTTTTGAGCTTCGAGGACTCTTTTATCCGGGATAATTAGGATGAAAGTTTTGAAGTTAAAAACATAGTTGTCAATGTCGTACCGGTATCAGTCGTACCGGCCAATACGTACCATTTTTACCTTTTACTAGTATGGTATCCCTTACATTTTGTACCGATCAAAATACCGCTATGTACCGGTTGTACCGGCCGGTACAGATGATACCGGCCGAGAACTACACAGGCCGAGATATTATATTTTGTACCGATTCCTTAAAAATGTAAAAGTAACAAATTTTATTAAAAAATTTATAGATTAACCATATAAAGATAAAATAGAAAAACATTCTAAGTTCTTTTATACTAATTAAAGCCTCTGTAGCTTCTTGTTCATGATATTTATTTAGCTTTGATTTACTTTATACCTAGAAATTTTGATCATATTATTTCATCTATATGATGTACTGCTTTCTACACATATTCGCGATGACAAACACACTCACACCTACGCTCGCCCACACATATATAAAAACAACTTACTCTTGAAGCCGAAGACGTTATTGTTGAACAAACAGCTTATTCTTACATAAGAATTTGTAAATGTGATCGTGAAAAGAATGATAATCCTGCAAGAGGTAATTCAATTGAATAAACTATTTGGTTTATTTGAAAATTAACGCAATTCAAGCTTTATAAGACAAAGAGTTTATTCTAGAAGAGTTGCTGGTAAAAAAAATAAGTATATTTTGTTAGTTAGCGAATGAGTGAATATTACAAATGTATATTATAAATGAAAATTTTAGGACAGTACTGAGACAATAATGGCACCGATACATACCATTTTATAAGAAAAAATAAGAGTACGCACTCCGGTACGGTATTCATAACTATGGTTAAAAAGTAATAATACGTATGTATATTAATTATGAAAAATATTAAATATGTCATTTGATTAAATGGAATACGTACGACTTAATATTTTGGGTAAAAAGACGATTCTATCCATTTGTTGGTGTTAAAATTTTCTTTCTTATGTCATCTTTTTTTCTTTCCTCATTTGGTTTTTTGTTATAATAGAACGCCCACCCACCTCTTTCTTGGTCTTTTCTCTGAGTCCAACACCATCACTGACTACCAAGCACAATCATGACGCCGTTGCCAACCACCAAGCATAGCCTTGACGACACCACCAATCACACACAGATACACGCAAACACTCTCACTCCCTCTGATTGAATTCACACACATGCGCTCGCATGCGCGCGCATTGAAACTAACCAATTCAATTCACACCTTCACCCACTACACCACAAAACTGCCACGACATCACATTACAACACACCGCTGCTCCCATGACCACTACTGCAGCCCTCCACAAGCCGCACCACGCACCACCGTAGCCTACACGAAAATGTCCTACCCACTTTTGCAACCCAACACCAGTTGCCCCCGCTCCTTACAAAACTGTCGAACAAACACACACATTTGCACGCGCTTGCACATGCACACATTCCCACACGAACACATTCAATCGAGGTGTGTATATGTACGCGTGCGCGCTTGTGATTCAATCATAAAGTCTATGTGTTTGTGTGGATTTGCAGAGGTGGTGTGAATGTTGAAGGTGGGTTTAGTATTTTAAATGGTAAGGAGTATAAAGGTCTGTATTGACATTTTTAAATTTTGGTATGTTGATATAAATAAAAATATATAGAATATAAATGTGTTATCAATGGCATTTAATGAATGAGATTATAACAAAAACAAAGAATTCTTCATAAAATTATGTAGTTTAAGTAAGTAGTAGAAACAATGATTAGAACTCTGCCCCACGAGATATTTATTGCAATTCTTTCTGTCTCTCCATTTCAAAAAAAAATACTAAATGCTCTTGGCAGGAAAAAGATCCTAAAAATTACAAATAATATGTTAGCAAGTATACATAAAAAAATCACTAAAGAAACTTAGAAAAGCACAAAATAATTTCCTCAGGCGATTGTGAGTATGAAAAATACATATACCTTCATGCTCTTTAATGATGCGACATTATTTTACTGCACGAAATACTATTAAGGGTTCAAATGATCTACTTTGGATACCTTAAAAACAAACATGTTAGTACTGAATTGAAACGTGGATTATGTTGCTCTCTTTAAGATGATTCGTTCTCTTACAGAATGTCCTCAGTGCAATAGCGTTGCCTCCTAGATACAACATTCCAGCTTTTTTTGCTATTTTACATCAGTACAAAGAAGTTGAAACCTCATCTAATACTCTTTTTCCGCCCAACAAAAATACGTCAATTGCTTTCAGAACTTAATTGAACAGATCTCAAGTGGTGCGTGAGGTGGCAAAGGCCTTTAAGGATTAGTCTCAAGGTCCTAAATTCGAATCATCGTACTGACAAACCATATAGATTGCAATTCTAACTCAAAAAAAAAAAATTCTTAGCTAAACATGATAATGAAAACATAAGTTTACACATTTATCTTTGTAATAAGACTTTGAGGGAAAAATTAGACATGTGTATAAAAATATGAAAGGACTAAGTCTATTAAGACACATATATTTGATAAAAAAAAGGCTTGCAACTCACACACACCGAAAAATGTTTAGCGTACAACGAAACATTATACCAGAAGAAAGGCACAGAAAATATCAAATTCCATAAGCTGGAAAGAAGATTATAGTCCCATATCATTGAATATTTTTTCTATACTCTCGAATTTAATTGAGAACAAACTTTGGCTCCTACCTGAGTTGTGGGAATTTTTATCCAATTTCGTGTATAGTGACAATTAATAGTCGTTAAATATTTCTAGTGACTTTTTTTCTAACACATCCGGCGACAATTATTAACAGCAATTTCTAGCGTCACTAAATAAAAGTCACAATAGACATTTAGACACAATTAATTATCGTTATATGGAGAGTAAGAAGAAGATTTTTTTCACCGAAATAATAGCTAAATATTTTTCTGTAAATGACAGAGCAAAAGGATGGGTTGATTGTCAAGAATCATCAGCATATGCCACACAATCTTTGAGTTGATCTTTGTCTTAGGGTCTGGGACCTTCTAGCCCCACCCAGCTTTTGGGACAACGTATCGATTACTTTACTTGTGGTCCTCAAGAGATTTCTAATGTCATTTCAAGTAAGGGATAATATATGATTGAATAAAGGGTGGAGAAATGACACACTTAAGTCTTTGATCAAGATAGATCCTGGGTTTTGCTTTCCTGCCCTAAAAATATCTGTCAGGGTTGGTCAGATTTCATATCTTGATTCATTATCAAGTCATTCTTAGTATCGTTATTGTTTATCTTAATCTGGTGAGGATGTGGGTTATTTATTGTAATCGATTTCTTTTAAGAGTTAAAATAAGATCGTCTGTTATACCATATAAGTGCTATAAGATAAATATGTAGGTGAATGCGTTTAGCAACAGTAAAATAATTGCTATAATCTTAAGAATAGCGACAAAAGAAATATCTCTATATCTCTAAAGCTATTATAGCGACAAAAGAAATATCTCTAAAGCTATTATAGCGCCTCTCCCGTGTAACAGAGATTCTCAATACCTAAGACTTTTGCTATTTTCCATATGGAATCTTATGTTTGTGACAATAGTTATAGCTGTTGCATGATACTCCTTCCGTTCTACAAAAATTAATCAGTTTTTCTTTTTGAATTGTCTCAAAAAAAATTACTCACTTTTTAAATTAAAAAAATTTTGTAGGTGGTTTTTTTTTTTTTCATGTTTACCTCTTTTACACTTTTTTTTGTATTATATTTCTCTCTCCACGTTTAACTCCAACCTATCAACTTTTCTCTCTCTCTCTCTCTCTTAGAATAGAATAAAGAACATATAATACATGACTTATATCCTTTATATGCGTATCAAGTTAGAGTAAATCAATTAAATTAGAACAAAAAGAGTATATTCTTCGCAATAGAGGTGATACATCATGCTCTAGTAAATTTTTTCACCCCCCCCCCCCCCCCCCTCTCAAGATAGAATAAATAATACATAATATATGACTTATATCTTTTATATACGTGCATAAGTTAGATACATCAATCAAATCAGCACAAAAGAGATTAATATTTCTTCATAATAGAGGTGATGTCCCCGAGGCCTAACATGTTCCAGTAACTCTCTTTTGGTCCATTTAAACTAATTGGGTCCGGCTTACACAATCAATGCACCGATTAGCCGAAACTACGAAGGAGCTGTTTCCACAAATGAAAGCCATCAGAGCCCAAAAGTTTATTAAAACATTTTCCGATCAGAAGTCCAAAAGGATGGTAAGAAATAGGATGTGGGTTGCCCAAAGCCTACACAAGGAATCCTCAATAGCAATTTTTCGGTCATTACATGTTGTTCAACTAGCACAGAGTGCCCTTTTCCGCAAAATGTTACTGTTTGCTCTATCTCTGTTAAGAATGCATCTAACAGAAAAATCTGCAGTATGGTGGTACTTAGTTCTGACTGGATTCCAAATGGTGCTTATTCTGATGTTATTTCTTCCTCCAATGAAACCTTGGCAGCACTGGAAGCTGTTCGTTTAGCTACTGCTTGGTTATTACAACATTCATTCTTGTCCCTCACTCAGAATTACTTATGCAGATTCAAGGTCATGACAAGAGAGGAGTCTCTTTTGACCATCTTTTGTGTAATATAAGTAAGCAGGCACATTCTGTACATATCGCTCGTGACACTAAAAGTATATTGCAACCTCCCACGATAATGGCTTTTTTTTACTATTCAATCAGGTCAGGAGCTGAAGCAGGAGTGGTTTGGTAATGGGCTACCTGTTCGGCCTCCCTAAATTGCACTATTGGCAACATAAGTTGATCCATTTGTTATCGGGTTATATCATGTGCTTTCATGTATCTCTTGTTTTCATTTACTTATGTTTTGAATTTAATGTAACGCTGGACAGGACTATAAGTTTGGTTCTCATGGTATATAATTTTAAATTCTCTCTCAAAAAAAAAAAGCTCAGTGCTTGTAGTTGGCATTACTTGGCCAGTGCTTAAATGCATTTGGACCAGTCTCAGTGGTTAGAGTAGTGCTTTCTTACGGTAAGGTTTAAGTGCCCTGATGATGATGGAATAATTTCGAGATGTTAACGAAGATAAGAAATCTAACCCTTTGTTAATCACTAGCTAGAGTATTTGAAATTTTCTTTCAGAAAAACATCTTTGTTATACATTTTTAACGATGAAAGATTGTCAGTAAATGTATTTTCTCACCGTTGTTAAAATTTATAGTAATATTTTTTATTGTAAACATATATTTACTGACATTTTTTTGTTACAGTAAGAGATGTTGTGAAACCAATAAAACAATCCTAGAGGGGGGTGAATAGGGTTTTTAAAAATTAATTGGGAACTTAAACAAAACACAATCATGAAACTTAATCAATCCAAACAATATTTCAATGAAGATACTAACTACACAGTCTCAAGCAATTATAGAACAATAAGTAAAGAGATTGAGTTAGAGATACTTGGCAAGGAGATTTAAATGGTTCGGCTTGAACTACCCTCAAGCCTACAGCCACCTCTTCAAGGAAGTCCCTTGCAAGAGCACTAGAATTCACTAGCAACAATCTTCTTCCGGGTCAAGATCAAAACCCTTACAACACTTGATGATATCCCCACACCAAGCACAAGCCTTGAATCCACAAAGCTCACCCAAGACTTGACAAACCCAAGCCTTGATCACAATCCTTTTACAAAGATCAGTTGTGTACAAAGAAATCCTCTTGAAAGGAAATGAGTACAAATGAAGCTCTAGTACAATAGAGAGATGAGAAATTTGATGACTTGAAGAATGCTCACTCTCAATCAAAGAATTGCTCACAAAGATGCTCTCTTTAATGATGTAAAATCATGAAGATGAAGAGAGAAAAGTTTAATCTATGAGCCTTGATGTTTCTCTAATGAATGGAGGCTTAGAATGTGGTTTTCATGGTGTATGATGAAGCCCCAAATCATTTATATAAAGAAGATATGAAATATAGCCGTTATAGGCAAAATATGAGCAAAACTGTCATTGCAGTCGACTGTATTCCCAATGCAGTCGACTGGGTTCCTCCTAAAATAGCCGTTGGAGTTTTGTCCTCAAAAATAGCCGTTGGAGCTGAATTTTGACTGATGCAGTCGACTGTTTTACCCTACTGCCTATCAGCTGCCTCACGGAACCCCCTTTCCTATTTTGGGCATAACTTTCTCTAAAAAAATTGGATTGACATGCTGTTTTTTGCGTTGAAAAGCTAATGAAAAGTTTTATCAAGATATGAAAAGATTAACACCAAAATAGTTTTTGAGAAAATCTGAGTGAGCTCCAAAGTTCACTCATTTTCAAGAACCACACTTGTGTGAAAGGTTATGAACTCACATGCAATGCACAAGGTGTCCTAAGGTCTTTTTAGGTCATAATCATCAATACAAGCATCAAACCAAGACTAGTTACATAATAGTAAAGATCAATTATAATCGATAGTAACTTAGCCGATGCATTCTTTGTTGCTCTTTAACACTGGACTTGATGAAGCTTCTATAGCATGTCCACTATAACTTTAAGCTTCTTTGGCTTTAATTCATCTATCCAACTTCTCAAATGTGTCTTCATGAGTGTGCCTACTAAGAATACACTCAAAGCACACATTAGAACATAATCAATGTGTAGTTATCATCAAAACAAGATGTAAGCCTAAGTTATCCAACTCTAGAGTTAACATGCTGTATAACAAATAATCCTAATCTCAAAAAAAGAGAGCGACAGATGGGTGAAACAGAAATAGCATAACGCATGTTTTAAGCTCCCCTCTAACTTTGTAATACAGTACAAAACCGAAATGCGGAGTATTAAAGAATGGTCCAATTCCATATTTTCAAAAGTCCAGATGGACACAGAGGGCGGAGGTTTCAAGCAATACCAAACTTTGCCCTAAACAAAGTGTTGGGATCCTTTGCCCTAGAAACGGTGAAGTTTGTAGCAAAAAATAGTACTTCTTCCACTTTTAATTTTTGTTTTTATCTTATTTTCTTAAATTTAAAAAGATGTAATTCATATTTTTACTTACGATGAATTCAAAGATAAATTACAACATTTATTGTTATTTGACAAGTCAAAGTTGGACAAGATCGATACATATTTTACAACTACATTGATGCTTGAGTTTTTTTGGCGGCTAAAGACTTATATTTTCGTACCTAATGCTTTAGGTAAAATTTATTTTCAAAACGCAAATGACTTTCAATAAAATTAACACTATCGACAAGCTTTGCTTATTTTAGAAATAATTATAATTCAGAGAAATTAAGACATTAATGAAACATGTAGCTGCTTTACTTTTAGAAAGATATACATTTATAGTTTAGTCTTTACCCAAAATCAACTGTGACACAAACAATGAGAGTTTTTACTCTAATTAATACATATTTAAAACTTAATTATTAATATACTACATTTTGAAACTTATTTATCCGCATACTACATTTTTAGAAATTGCCGTTAGAAACAACGATTTCTTCTTTATTTCTACAGTAAAGTAAAAATTGTTGTATCGCTGTTTAAAACAGCGATTTCAAGTATAAATCGCTGTTTCAAATAGTAATTTTTACTTAAAATCGTGATTTCAAACAGCGTTTTTCAAAAGTGTGAAATGTAGGTGAATAAGTTTCTAACGAATAAATTGATAATTAAAATTTAAAAATATATAAATTAGAAAAAAAATATCCAAACAATGGAACAAGGCCGGAGAAGGGATCCAATCTAGAAATAACAACAAAGGGATCTAAGACCATCTCAATAAGACTACCATCAGTTTAATTTGCTTCATTGAAGATCATGCCACCACTGTTTTTCTCAAGCAGCAATCTGATCATCCAAACAACCGTCACACTCTCCCTTGCTCTGATCTTCTCTTTCCTCAGAATCCCCACGCTCTTCCTTCAAAACCTCCACACCTATATCCACCCAGATGATGTCAACCCCACCAATAATAACTCCTCCGGCGGCCTCCGGGCCGCCATTCGCCGGCCCGGCGCATCCGAATCCGACCCGAAACCCAGAAAGAAGTCCAAACAGAAATTCGAGTTCGACGAGAACAAAGCCCAGATCTTCAGATTGAAGCTCAATGATGCCCACCTCCAAACACGCCTCTATTTCAAGCAGTTCAGTGGGGTTTTCGTCTCCACTCTTTTGGCAATTATCTCCATGACCCTCCAGAGATTTTTAACCCCAGATAAGGATTCTGGGGTTTTGGCAAATGGGTCTTTGATCCCGATTTTGTTTGGCATTGTGTGTGTTTATAAGCTGTGTCTGTTTTTGGCTGGGGTTTCCATTGAGAGGTCCGCGTCGAAGCGGTCAGAGAAGCAATTGAGTGTTTTATTGGGGGTTTTAGGGTTTCTGTTTGGGGTTTTGGTTGTGTTTGACATTGTTCCTAAATGGGTTCTTGATTTTGAATTTGAATCACTGGATAGTTTCGGGAAATTTGCTGTTGCTGGGTTTATGGGATCCATTGCGGGTTTGTTGTATATGCCGGCTGGAAGGAATGCACGTGCATTTTGGCTGGGAACCGATCAGATTGGAAGTAATTTGTCGATAATTGCGTGTGGATGGGTTGAAAGAACGCTTATTTATGCTAATTATTTGATGGTTGTGTTCACATCACTGCTTTGGATAAATCCTTTTATGGAATCACTTGTTAACAAGAATGTGGATGGTAGGCAAGGGTTGCTTTTGATTGGCGATGAGCTGGTTGGAAATGTGGGTATGCCAAGATCAGATTTTGTTAAGTTTAGGCTATGGTGCTTGTTGGTTACGGGCTTCCTGCAGTTGGTTACTTTGCGTGCGAATTTGCAAATATTCTTGAATGAAGCAGTATTGTCTTGGTACCAGAGATTGCATGCTAGTAAGGTGCCCGATTTGGAATACAGTAGGGCAAAGGTTTTCCTGCACAACCACTACTTGTGTCTTGTTGCTTTGCAGTTCTTTGCGCCCGGGGCATTGGTACTTCTGTTTCTTGGCTTATCTCAAATAAATGATAACTTGCTTAAAGATTTCGGAGTACCGTGTAGTTTACTTCCCTGCACAGCCTTGGTGAAAGACATGGCTTTGTTTATGGCTTGGTGGGTTGTCTTTGTTTGGGCTATATGGACCTCAGGTAACCTTGCATTGTACCGGCGTGGCATTTTATATGTATCTTGATTACTTTCCTTATTCTCCTCAATTCTACCTTTAGGAAATCAGGTTGGAATTTTGTTTAGGCTTGGAAGTAGAGTGTTGTGCTTGTAACGATACCCATTATTCATTTTAAAGTTGCAACTTTTTGGCAACATTAACGCTGCTAAAGTTGTTTTTTTATTCTGATCTTGTCTGCTTTCTGTTTTACTTGTGATGGCTTTCTCGCTTGCAACTTAGTGAGGCAGCTGCTATATGCATAGAAGGATATATTTCCTAAAAATGGTACTCAAGGAAATTAACTTAATGGACCTGATATTCTGGTTGCTAGTCATACTTGCTATTAAGTTGTTTCCTTTGTTGCACATTCCTTGTTTTACATCTCGTGTTTAGTTAAATAAATACATCAAGCCGTTTACAGGTGATTTATTGTCATCTTGAGACTAACATAACTTCAGATTTCTAAACTCACAGAACAATTCATTGTGGTAGAGTACTAGTGGCCATTTCTCCAAGTTCTACTTGAACCATTGCTATATGGAGACTGAAGCATAGTTCATACTAACACCGCACTTGGTATGGAATGCAAACCATATCAGATGTCTGTGATTGAATATTTCTCCAATATTAGAATGTGATAACACAAAGTGGTTAGAGAGAGGAAGTCAAGGGACATCAAGGAGAAAAAAGAGTGAAAAGGAGAAAAGAAAAACCTCTAGATGCTTATTTGTTTGCGGTAAAGGAAAGTTGAGTTTTGAAGCGATGATTTCGTGGGTGCAAAAGAAATAATTTTTATTTTTAGGTAATCCGTATTCTCCTTATCTCTCCAGCATCGATGAACCTGAGTTTAGACAACAAAGCTTTTAAAAATATTTTCTTTTGCCTTCTATTTGCCTTCACTGGACCCCATCCTAACGTAACCCCAAAGGCCGCGAACTGATTGGAAGGGAAATGAAATGCAGTTTGCTGTAGTTGAGCATTGAACGATGATCTTTTGCTTGTTCAGAGGTGTGTCACCCGACTAGGCTACACTCCACGCTCTCTTCTCTCGACTATACGATCTATAAATGTAATCATATTAGTACCTCTTACTTTTTAAACCAAATTTACTTTTAGGTGCACTTGTGCGTTACCCACGTATTTGCTTATAAAACTTTCTTCGCTAAGTGCTTATACTAAGTAAATCAAAGTACATAGCCGCATAGGTTTGGCTTTAATCACAATCTGTTCAGTTCGGGTGCCAAAGTGCTGTTTCATGCAGTGGATCCACTTATTGAGCGCCAATTTGGTTGTAATCTGCTGGCTCACGTCTAAATTGGCAGAGAGAGATACCAGAGTTGTTGATTGACATCGTCACCCTTTTCACCTTAATGTTGTAAGCATCTGAACCGTGAAAGCCACAATCCATCTCTGACGTGAATCTAATTCGTATCCCCTCTTCAGAGCTGTTATGTTGGGAATGGGGAAGAAGGTTGTTTCTAGGTTAGTCTACCACTTCAATTTAATCATAATTGATTTAAATGACACTGTCAGTAGAGCATGGAACTTCTCTACGTGAATGGTGCTGTGGCTGGCTATGTCTTGACCTACATAGTTCACTTTCTGGAAATATACTTTGATGGTATACGATTAGTCTTTGAACAACCATTGCAAATAGATGTGACGATAATGCAATGGAATCCACAATGTCTTAATTTGTTCCAGATACCATGGTATAAGGTCAAGTATTGAAGCTTACTCTAGAAAAGTGTAGCTATTATCCGTTGGGCTGGGATGTTTCTGCGCTCTTAGAAGGATTTTATAGCCCATCCTTGATGGATGCTCTAGTGTCCTAACCTAGGTCATTATGGTCACTTTTAGTTGGTCATTTGTACGGTTTTAATTTGCCACTCAACTCTATGTCACCTGATTAAAGGTGTAGTTCTTCTAGTAGCTGCGAGTCAGGTATCTCGGGTTACATTAGAGTAATTTAGTAGTCACTGTGCACTTCATTTCTTACGTTCCTAGTTTTTAGAGGATTGCATTGGTTTTTCAGTTCCTTTTCAAGTATAGAAGAGATAAGAGATGCGATGTTTGGAACTTTCGAGCCCAAATTTATAGCATTCTATTTGTCTTATGGTCATAGAAGTAGGCGAACATGATGGCAAAGTTAGTCTTGGACAAACCAAACTCTCTTCCAAAAAGAAGAACAGACACGACTGCATGGATGAATGCATAGAGCAAAAGAGTTACGCTGCCATCCCCTAGGTTGCAGTATGGAAACACAAGAAGAGCGCCCTTCCCTGTTAGGGAAAGATATACTTCCATGTGATGGACACAATATAACACCAGTGTGTGTAGCATTAGAAGGGGAAAGCATAAGTGCCAAGTATATTGTTGATGCCGTCACACCATGTTAACCTAGGAGTTACACTGTGAAGCAGGATGTTAGATATTAGTTGCAATAGCTAGCTTTTGTACTAATTGGAGATGGTTCTTGATCCTGCCAGAATGCAATAGAAGGGGCCTAACATGGTGTGGATCTACTTAGCCAAACAATATTGACATTAACATAGTCCATTGTAACAACCAGACCTTTTGATCTTAATACTAAAATCTAGGGTTGCTGCAAGGAGACAACTAAGTTTTATGGGTAGTTAAACTTTGTTTTCAGCATCACGAAAATGTTTGCTCCAGCCTTTTGTGATCAAATTCACTGAGGTCAAATGTGATTGCTTCCCTGCCTAGGAAATAAGGTCATCGGCTCTCAATAGCTTTCAATTCTTAGTTGCTTAACCTTTTTCCTTGATTTATTCTCGTTTACATGTTCATTACTTTGTGTTAGCAAGAGTGTGTGTGTGGGTGGGGGTTTTGGTGGTGGTGGTGGTGGTGGGGGGCAAGGAAAAGGACTTTTCACTCAGAAAGCAGAGGGGAAAAACTAACAAAAAGGAAGAAGTTGTCATCTTTGTTTGGATAATCATCGATTTTCTCTGGTTTGCATGTGTTTCTATTTGGATGGGATCAGCAGTTGGGACAAGTATTGCAACATCTTGCTATCCAAACTTTCATATGGATGGTTGTAAGAATACCAGGAGAACACATATTATCTGGATTCAATATAGAAGGGGGACCAGGATGGACCTTTAGATGAGGATATCTCCACCACTTTCTTCTGAAAACAATAACGTGCTCTGCAGTTCCTGGCATATCTTGTTCTTATTACATTTGCCAACTCTCTCTCGAGCTTAGTCACATTCAGTTTCGCATGATTTTGCAAACTTTGATGGGTAGATACTGATAACTTTTTTATCACTAAAACTGTTAAAACATAGATGTTGTATACAAAACGATCCTTGTCTGTTAATTGAGCTCCCTTTATTGTAGGTTTTGATTACTTGCCTATTATGTCTCTGTGCAAGGGAGGTGTCCTAAGTTCCTATAGCAGATCTGACTAATCTATGTGATAATCAAGTTTACGCCAATGATATGGCAAAGACAGGGCACCAAACTAGTTGTCTTAGGTAATGAGAGGATTAATCAATTCCACTAACAACAAGTTAGCGTGATATTAAAACATTTAAGAAGTGAGCAGTAAGTAGGAATGGACGGTCCATTTGAAGCTGTTTATCAAGTGGGCAGGACTGGAGATTTGGGACTCCCATGTCATTAAAAGTTCCATCACACACTCATATGCTTGTGTGGTTAGCTACTTCTACCAAACTCAGAGGCTCATAGTTTTTTTTGGTAATATAAGAGAATTGCAGAGGCTCTGGTTGTATGCATCAAACCCAATATGTTAAACTGAAACAACATTGGCTGGCCTCTTGAACATAAATGCTAACCTTTTTTTCATAAGGATTTCACCATACAAAACCAATTCTTGAAGGATTTTTTTTGTTTTTGTTTTGGGTCTTATTAGTAATGAGAAATTTGAAAATTACAACTGCCCTGACAGTAGACTGTTTCATTGAATACAAGTGCGATCCAAAAAAACGTTATTGCTTACGCCGGTATATAGAAAGATGTAAAACCGTATCTCTCTATTCCCTCTAAATCGGACAAAATTAATTCAAACTTATTAAGGTACAGATTCTAACAATCATCTAATTATATTACAACACCTTTATCAAGTGATCGAAACTTAAATCTCTATTTATGAAAATCCCTCTTTGCCGGATAATCTTTTTGACAAGGGAGATTTTCTCGAAAAGAAATGTTCAAACATCGGTTATAAAAGTCCACTCTGTAAATACTCCGGATCTTGAAGGTTTTTAAAAGATTCTCCCTCTGTTACATCCGTGCATCCAGAAGTAAGTGAGTTGTAACCTCCACCCTCTTATCCGCTGACACGTGTGAAGCTCCAAGGGAAACTTCTCGAATAGCCGTTTGGTAGCTTCTCATTCTTTCTTTTTCTTTTCACCATTTTTTTGGCTCCACTTTCTCCCTCCCTCCTCCTCCCCCTCCCCCCCCCTCCCTCCATATTTACGTTCCACAAGAACCTTATAGAACAAGCTCCGTTTGCCAATCAGATCTGCTTCGACACCGTTCAACCACGTCTTTCTATGTAAGCCTTCTTCCTAACCTTTCGATTCCTTTTTTTGCGTGGTTTTTTTACTGTGTTTTGACGGGGTTTGGTTTAATGTTAGGTGTGACGCGATGGCTCCGCCACCGGTGGAGCGAGGCGGCGGCGAAACGACGGCCGGCGAAACGCAGAGATCTATTCCGACGCCGTTTCTGACTAAAACGTACAATCTTGTTGACGACACCACCATTGACGACATAATCTCGTGGAACGATGACGGATCTAGCTTCGTCGTGTGGAATCCGACCGAATTCGCCAAAGATTTGCTCCCAAAGTACTTCAAGCACAACAACTTCTCAAGCTTCGTTCGTCAGCTCAACACCTACGTAAAGCCTCATAATCTCGAATCCATCGTGTTTCAGTGTTGAGGTTGAGGAAACCTAATTTTTCGTTGTTATTTCGCGTCGCAGGGATTTCGAAAGGTTGTACCTGATCGATGGGAGTTCGCCAACGACTGCTTCAAGAGAGGAGAGAAGCGTCTTTTGTGCGACATACAGCGACGGAAGATCGCGACGCCTGCGGGGGCATCGGCAGTCACGGTGGCGGTGGCGACGCCAGTCCGGCCGCAGCCGACGGTTTCTCCGACGGACTCCGCCGAGGAGCAGGTGATATCTTCGAACTCCTCGCCGGCGACCGCACCTGCCTTGTCTCGAGAGCCGGTTCACGCGTCGGATCTGATCGGAGAAAACGAGCGGTTGAGAAAAGAGAACATGCAGCTCAACAAGGAGTTGAGTCACATGAAGAGTTTGTGCGGTAATATTTACGTCTTGTTGTCGAACTTCTCGGGTTTTCCGCAGGCGGCGACCGGCGTCGAACCGACCGTTAAACCGCTCGATCTGTTACCTTCGAGCCGGCTTTCGGAAGATTCCGGCACCGTCGCCGGCGAGAGTAGCCGGACGGAACCGGAGGAGGAGACGAGTCCACGGTTGTTCGGTGTTGTTCTCGGTGCGAAGCGGGGGAGGGAAAGTGAGGGTGAGGCGGCGGAGCAGTACAGGGAGCTGCGGCTGCAACAGCCGGGGACGGACGTCAAATCGGAGCCGTTGGATTATGATCGGGACGCCACGTGGCTGAGGAAGTGCCAACGGAGTGATCAGAGGGTGTGTAATTGATGGAATTAGATTAGATTTAGAGGTGCACGAGGGAGAGGCACGTGCGGAAGGGGTCACGTGAACGTGAATAATCTAAACCTTTTGTTGTTGGGGACCGTAATTGTAAGAAGCTTCTTTTGCATTTAAAGAAAGAGTTTTAGGAGAAAATGGACTCAACTTTTTCTTTCTTCAGATATGTGAACCTCTCCTGTACTTTTACTTGGTGCCAAATTAGGAAAAGCTTCTAATTCTGCAAACGTTGTATTCATCTCATTAAGTAATTTCTCATGTCGATGACTAATTTTGATTTTATTGGTGTTTGTATTTTTGTCATGTAAATTTCTTTGATTTTTCTCTTTCATATCAGCAGCATCATCGTACGATGGTAGGCACTTTTAAGTTTTTATATTTCTTCGAGAAATCTGTAAAAGGTTTGATGCGTGTCTTAAAAGCTCGTTTAACTTGTGTGTTTTCCGTCCTTCGAAATTTTAAGCTTCTTTCAAGGCTCAATTTGTGCAAGTATTTTATGAAATGAAGATTTAGGTAGGAATAACTGCAGAAAATATTATTGTTTTGATATATAATTTTATTTTTTTCCCCTTCAAGTTTTAAAAATGGACTATTTTTTAAAACTCTTTTTTGCAGTTTTTCAATTTAGTTTAAAAAAAAAAACCTTTTACGACTCTTCTTCATTCAATTTCCTATTACCCAAAACACTAGACCACTAATATTGTCGGCCATCATAATCATTGACCGCCACCATCGTACAAGCACCAAAATACCAACATTATTAATCACCATAGCCGCTGACCATCAACATGTCACCACCACTGATCAAATACACCCGAACATCAAACTTGTCAATATCGGTAACCACTATATCTATTGACCGTCGCCACCATCACCAGTAACCAACACTTACGAACATAACCAACTATCAAAACTACTGATAACCACCACTATCACTGACAAATACCGTCAAACACTAAACCCCTAACATCGGTTACCACCACCTCCTCTAAATCCAAATTACCAAACACCACCAAAATTTTCATCCACCAATTAGCCCTAATATTTTTCGATTTGTGCATGTAAATTTCGAACTAATCAAATCATTAGCCCAACCAAACCCCAATCAAACCAATGAAGTCCTAATTCACAATTTAGTATGTTATTTGCATAGCAGTATTTGGACGGTGGCAGATGAGATATGTTGGTCATGATGGGAGGGCTTTTGGTTATTGAACATAGGAACTCAAAGAAGCTCTCAAGTATTGAAAAAGAAAAGAAAAGAGAGGAAAATAGAAAAGAGAAAAATTAAAAATAAAAGTAAAAATCAATTATGCAAAGCTGTATAAGTCAACCCATCAGTTTTGTTAAAAAAAAAAAGAAGAAAATTCAAAGAGATTTTGGTTTGTGTGAAAATAAAAACTAAAAATTGAAATGGGTTCCAAACACCCTTAGTTTCATCACTGCTTGTGGGGGTCAGTAGGGGCTTCTGAAAGGTCCCCCCCTTAGTTTCATCACTTTTCTAAGCTTGGGGGAAGGTGTACTTTGAGGGGTCAACCCCCAAGTTCCATTTTCCTTATTTTTAATGCAAAACTTTATTCTTACTCATTTTTTGAACTAGTATAAAATTTGTATTCTCAACTATACATCAAATTTAGTGTGTCGAGTATTTTACAATTACCAGATGAGTACCTAGGTTTATTTTTCTAACTTCATTGAGCCTGCTGTTTAATGAAGGCTAACAACCGTTTGAAAATTTAGGGATAAACTTGAGATTTCGAAAAAGTCTCCATAACTGGCAGAACACAAACCTAACTCTACCTTTGTTATTAAAGGTAATGTCAAATCCATATCCTAAAGTATCGTTCTAATACAACTTAAGCACCCAACATTAAAAAGTATCAAGTTAGTGCTTTAAACTATTTTTTGACCCAAAGTAGTCCTAAGTGGATGGAATTGAATGAGCGCTAACTTCTATCAAGAGTGAATATGTCAATAATGAAAAAACATACATGGAAAACATGTTGCACTATCACGACCGCACGATTTGCTCACCCTAATAGATGATGTCTTAGATTAAACTGAAAAACAAAGCGAGAAAACGAAGAAATAAATTTCAATTTTCTTTCTAATTATTCACAACCAATCTTTCTTTTTCCCTCCTCTCAACCATTAGAACCACCACCAATAACTACCATGGCCATCACCGCCACCTACCACCAGATCCATCATCCACCAACCACCAGCCATTACCACTCGAATGTGGAATCAAGTTGACAACTTGGGCCAATACCTAAAGAATTCGGTCACTAGCACTACATTTTGCCTTTCCTCTTTGGACTGAATGGCCCAACGACTGAGACTCTCTCTTAACTCATAGTTACTAAGCCTCTTATGTAAATAGGTCCATTCCCATTTCCGACTCCCAAATTGACCTCGTCCAGAGGATTTTGGACCGGAGCCACGCTGTCATCAAGTTTTGCATCCGCAAGTTCTTTTTTTCCCCTCATCTCAACCATCATAAGCCACCACTTATAATAACCACCATGCCCATCACCGCTGCCTACCACCAGATGCTACATCCACTAGCCACCAGCTATCACCACAGTCCATATCCACCCTTCAATAACCACCAACCACCAAGCTCCCTACTATGCCACTCACTTTAATAACACTCGGCCACCGTACCCACAAACACGACCATGATACCCACCTATGCCAAGACAACAACTATTCCCTTCGCCAGTCACCAGCCACTACATCCAACCTTGACCAGCCACGACCACAACTGTCCCGTCCTCCATCACTGGTCCACCCAACCATCGATCCATGCCTTGACCTTTGATTAAACCATGGAGGTGATCGGTGGCTATTAGCTGGTCACGACAATGGGCTATGATGCCTCGATCATGGCGTGGCCTAGTGGGTGATGCATGGTTCCTGGCAATGTCCCCCTCGACTCTGTGATTAGCCAATTGAAGATTGTGTGCGAGTATGTGTTTGTGTGAGCAAGAATTACTTTTTAATTTGGCTAAGCAAATAACACGAGCGTGATAGTGTCACATGCCTTTAAGATGATGTCTTAAAGACATGTTAATTATCTTGCATTTAGAATTAAATTTTCGAATAATCACTTGACTTGTTTGAGAAAAAAATAATTTGTAGTATGATACTTTTTGAATGTAAAATACTCAAGCCCTAGTGAGTCATTAGCCCTTCTTATTACCAGAAAAAACTCTGCTTTTGTCTCTCTTTCACCAAGACCACCAGCTTAGTCCACCATTGCCACGGTTTGATATCCCCTCCTTCCCTCTCCCTCTCCATCACCACCAAACCACCCCAGCATCACCAGTCCCCGCAATCCCAGGCGCCACGAAACCAGCACTGACACCATTAATGACGTTCACCCATCAGTCACCTCACCATTTCCATCACCAATAGCCACCATCCTCTAGCCGAATACCTTAAGTCCTTCCCACACATCCGAACTCACCACCACCACCACCATACCTACCTGACATACAACCACCACCATCTAGCATTAATATCTAACATTATTAACCTCCGCCCAATTTTTTGGCCCATTTGAAGTCCGAAACTAAATTAAAATCCAAAAGGACCAAAACAAAAGCAAATCTCAAATTGAAACCAAACCCACGGACGAATCCAAAAACCCATTGTATAGTCTTGCGTAGTTATTGCGCATGCTTTTCTATTTCTAAGAACACGATCTTGTAAAATCATATGCCAGCCGTGTTACTACGATGAGTTAATTTGGTCTAAAAACTTGCCAATTGAGCATCTCCAAAGAGAGGGGCAACGGCGGGTGGTGGTGGTGGTTAAGAACCCAATATGAAGATGTTCCTGCAAAATCATGATCCAAAAACCAGAAAGACATATTAGCAAGACCCCAGTGAGAAGCAAATTGGACTGTTTACAGTACCAGGAAGAGTCGTTGCTTAGACCATATTCTGTTTTTGGTCAAGCCTGCCTAAGTTTAGCCCAACTGCAACTCGTTATTAACACCCTTAAGATACAACATTCCTATTTAAAGGTAGTCAAAGCTATTTCCCAAACTCCATTTTGGTGATGCCCTACCTTGGCTAGACATGGTGCCAGTAGCACATGTGATGCATGTGTTAACCAAGAAAAACAAAACTTCCATGTTAGCAATCGATGAAGAACTAAATGTTGTAGCATAATATTAAACTGACAAGATTCCTACTCATCATTGCAGGAAGTAATCAAGATGTTATCCTAATATTTGTTCCAAAAACATTCCATAAACCTTTCTTGAAAAATTATTATCAGTCTGACAACCACAAGGGAAGAGGAACGTATCGGTTGAGTCCCCTTCCAGCTGCATTAACAGTTCAGGAAATTGTGAACCCCATTTTAAAATGTTAGCGTAGAACTGGCTACATTTTGAAATAATACGGGCTAATAATGCACACACTAAACTAATTCCATAATTCAGACTGAAACTAAGTCCTTAATAACTATGCGAGCAACAGGACTGATGAACTTCCAATAGTAGCGACATCGTAACTATTTTAACAGTGTTACTTTAACAACACCTGAACAGATAGGAGCTCACTCATTTCTGATTCCTTTTAAGAACTTGAGCACATGAAGCATGGTAGGCCGGTGAGCAGGATTATCCGAGAGGCATATGGCAGCAATCTGCAACGTCTGAAGCATCATCTGCTTTGAATCTGCGTCCAGCACAGTTGGGTCAAGAGCTTCGACAGCCTGACTCTTCTTGATCTTCTGAAACACCCAACCAACCAAATTCCCACCCTCGATGTCTTTGAACTCAGGTCCTGTTGGCTCTTTCCCGGTAACCAACTCGAGCAGAATCACACCAAAGCTATAAACATCTCCCTTGGTGGTCGACCTCCAGCTCTGGCCATACTCTGGTGGGATGTAACCAAATGTGCCAGCAATATCAGTACTCACATGAGTCTCACAAGCACTAATCAATCTTGCTAACCCAAAGTCGGCAACTTTTGGCTCGAAATCTTCATTGAGTAAGATATTACTGGCCTTGATATCCCTGTGAATAATGTGCGGAATGAACCCATGATGGAGAAAAGCTAGACCACGTGCAGCACCTATAGCGATTTTGAAGCGTTTGTTCCAGCCCAACACTTCAAGGGCTCCACTTCGGTTTCTCAGCCAAAGATCCAAGCTTCCATTAACCATATATTCATATACCAGCAGCTTCTCCTCACCAAAAGAGCAGTACCCCAGTAGTGGAACTAGGTTACGATGCTTGACCTTGCCAATGGTTTCCATTTCAGCAAGGAATTCACGGTGCCCTTGTGTTTTGGCTTGGTTTAGCTTCTTGATTGCTACAGTTTTACCATCAGGCAGCGTGGCTTTGTAAACGGTTCCGAAGCCTCCATCTCCAATGATGTTGGTCTTACAGAAGTTGTTGGTGGCTTCAAGAACATCAACTAAAGTTAATTTCAGGAGGGGCTGTTCAAACATAGCCACATTTATGCTCAGAGGCTCTTTTGATCTGCTGCTACTCAAATAGTAGATATTTTGATCTACAGAACTGTTCAGTTTACAATCCTCGGATCTCTCAAGATCAATTTGGCTGCCACTTCTGTTAACCCATATCCGTAAAACAAAGGCAATCGAAAGAATTATCAGCACGGTTCCAACCACAACTGGTGCCAGCCCCCAAACATTTAACAGCGGCAATCTCCTGCCAAAGCTCTTTGCTGGACACTGGACCCCCACGATTCCCCCACACAGAGCTTTGTTCCCAGCTACTGAATTTTTTGACAGGTTCCGGCAAATTCCAATCCTCGGGATAGGGCCTTCCAATCTATTTCCTGCAAGATTCAAAGAAAACAAATAGGAAAGGCTGCATAATTCCTCGGGAATCTGCCCACTTAGACGATTCCTTGAGACATCGAGGTATTCAAGTTGCATAAGGTTGCCAAGCTCTTGAGGAATCTCAGACATAAACCTGTTCCCATGAATATCCAAAGACATCAAGTATGACATATTCCCCAATGACCGTGGCAAAGCACCGGTTAATAAATTATTACTCAGATTAACAATCTCAATCCTCCAAACCAGAGAGTCCAGAAAGAGGCCATCTATATGACCTGAAAGTCTGTTGTGCTGAACATATAAACCAACTAGGTTCACCATCGTCGAAAGGGTTGATGGTAGCTCACCGTGAAGCACATTATAGCTTAAATCCAAGTGGGTAAGCCCATTTATATCCGCAAGAGCAGATGGGACCAAACCTGATAGCTTATTACCAGTCAAATTCAGCTTTACCAAACCACCTAATTGACCCAAGGTTTCAGGTATGCTGCCAGTGAGCCTGTTATTCCCCAAATACAACCCTTGCAGTTTTAGGGAGTTGCCAAATTCCCTTGGTATAGCACCTGTAAGCAAATTTCCAGACAAATCCAAGGATGTGAGATTCGACAAACGAGCAAGTGATAAAGGAATCTCCCCTGAAAGCATGTTGTTGCTTAATATAAGATCCACTACCACCAAACAACTCCCCAGTGCTTCTGGTATCGAGCCAGACAATCTGTTGTGGGAAAGATCAAACACTCCGTGGTGCTGAAGATAGCTCGAATCAGGAATACTAACCTGTCGGAAATACTTCGCATGCTTCTTCGAAGGAATTGAACCAGACAGTTTATTGTAAGAAAGAACCAAACATTGCAACTGAGCTAAGCCGACAAGTCCCTCCGGAATTGAGCCCTCGAGATAGTTGTTTCCCAGGTCCAATGTGGTAAGAGACATGCAACTCCCAAGTTCTACGGGTATGGTTCCTTCAAGAAAATTGGAACTTAGACTCAAGACAGAAAGATAAGTTAAATTGCCCATCTCCTTGGGGATATTGCCATTCAACCGATTGTTACTGAGAACTAGCCTTTGCAATGCCACAGCATTACCAATTTCAACAGGAATAGCACCCTCCAAGTTATTATTTGCAGCTGAAAATTCCATAAGAGTCAAAGAATCCCATAAACTCACAGGAAGAGAACCGGTGAAGTTGTTTGAATCAAGGTCAATCACCATCAAAGGAAGCGTTGAAAGATACTCCGGTATCGACCCATTAATCTGGTTATCCACCAAAACCAACTGACTAAGATTCCTACATTTCACAAACGAGTCATCAATCGTTCCATTAAGGAAATTATTGTCAAGATCAATCTCCGTAAGCGAAACCGCGTTACAAAGCTCTCCAGGTATTGAACCACACAAGAAGTTGTTGCCGAGGCTAATGTGCTCAAGCAGTGAACAGTTTCCAATATCCGGCGGAATTCGCCCCGAAAAACGGTTGCTCGAAAGCAAAAGTGAGTCAATCTGGTCCCATTGTCCTAACCAAGAAGGCAATGGGCCCGAAAGCTGATTCTTTTCAGCAGAAAATGACATCATGGGGAGGCTTGCAAGCTCTTCAGGCAACGACCCAGTTAATGAATTAAAAGAAAGCATCAATGTCGTCAATTTCCGGCAGTTACCAAGCTCTGCCGGTATAGAGCCATTCAGCTCAGAGTAAACTAGGTTCAAAATGGTCAAATTTCGCAACATTCCAATGGACTTTGGGATGGAACATTTCAATGGGTTGTAAGAAAGGTCAAGCTTGCTTAAAGATTTGAGTTCTGATATTGTTTCAGGTAATGGGCCTCTTATTGAACAATAAGGGGAAAACAAAATTCCAAGATTCGAAAGTTGGCCAATTTCCGGCGGCAACTCGCCGGAGAAGTGGTTTATACCTAAGTAAAGGTCAGTGAGGCTGCTTAGGTTGCCTATTTCGGGCGGAATTTTGCCGGAAAGTGAGTTGTTTGAGAAGTCTAGTAAGGTTAAAGAGTGAAGGCCTGAGAAGAGAGAAGGGGAGAGAGAACCTGAGAGGAGGTTGTTGCCGGCGGCAAGAAGCTGGAGGCGGGAAAGATTACCGATTTCCGGCGGGATCGTTCCGGTGAGGGCATTGCCGGAGAGGTCAAGAGACCTGAGTGCTGTCAGGTTCCCGAGCTCTGGTGGGATTTTCCCGCTGAAAGAGTTCGGACCGAGTTTGAGGGTTTCTAACCGAGTCAACATCCCGAGTTCACTCGGTAACTCGCCGGACAACTGGTTATAACCCAAGTGCAAAAGTTTTAACCTCCGGAGTTTAGAAATTTGGGTGGGTATTTCCCCGTACAGAAGGTTTGAAGACAGGTCAAGGATAACGAGGCTGGAGAGCGAGAGAATGGACGAACCGAAGGGTCCTTCGAGTGACTGAGCTGACAGGTTGAGTGAGCTGACTCGGCCGGTTTCGCAGAACACGCCATCCCAGTGACAATGTGGCGTTTCAGGGGTCCATGAAGAGAGAACCTCCGGGTTTAGGAGGGAGTTCCTGAAGGAAACCAAGATTTCCCTTTCTGGGTCTTGCTCCAAAACGGCATTGGAGAAGAACAGAAGCTGGATCACAATGGGAAAGAGATGGAGAAGTCTAAACGCCATCCCCATGAAGGTTTCACAGAGAGAGTGAACTGGAGATTTAAGAGATGAGTGGAGACTGTGACGGGCTATAAATGGACAGGAACTGGAGTGTCCTCTTCAGAGTTCAGAGTACTCTCTCTCTCTCTAGTCTCTACGCCATCTGAAGGAGAATTCTGTGCACTGAAAAGCGGAAGCTGGAAGATCTATTAAGTAGAGAGAGAGAGAGAGAGAGATAGAGGGTGACAGCAGCAGAGAGAAAAACAAAAATTGTTTCTTCGGGAACATGAAGAGAACTGGAACAGAATTCGAAATTTATAAAAAAAGATAAAACTGTGATTTCCAAAAACAAATTCTTGTGAAATGTAACGTGGGAAATGCGATGGAAGGTGTGGAAACGGCATCGTTTTCAGTTGAGGGGTCATCGCTTGAATCCTTCATATTTGACTCCAAGGGGGCCCTGGGAATATGAAAAGTGTCATGGGATCTCTGCTACAGACAAAGTAAACCCAGACCTGTGATGATGATGATGATGGTCATGAGATATATTCCGGGTTCGAGCATCTGAGGTGAGTAGACGAACATGCCCTTCAATGTCCCACATTTGTTTGTTTGTATGTTTTAGGACGCCTTAGAAGCTTTTGGATTTGTTGTATAATAATGACTATTTGCCTTATTATTTGTATTCAGATCTGTTACAGTAAATCAGGACACTAAACCTATTTTCTGGTAATTTTATCGCATTGAAAATAATTATAATATACTTTATCTAAATATTGTTCATAACTTAATTAATTTTAAAAATAACTTAATTAATTTTAAAAAATAATTATATACTTACTTAAAAGCTAGCTAAAAATACCGTTATTTTAATATTTACTTTTAAAAATAAATCTCAACTCTCAAGCTCCTAGTCTTTTTGTATTTCACATCACATCGCGATCCTCCAAACAAGAGGGTTGGTTTGGTTGTGCAAGCAAAAAGCCCTAACCAACCCATGGGTTAACAAAGTATTGATCCTGCCACAAGGGTGTTATTGTCAATTCGAAGCCCGGTTAACCCGTGGTTAGGGCAAAGGATACTTGTGATGGGACGAGACAGGCGAGGGGTTGTCTCATGTCTGTCCACCTGTTAAGTAGACCGGCGTCCAAAAGAAAATCAAAATGGGGAGCTGTCCCTTCAAAGGGAAACAAACAAAACTTTGGAATTTATTTTTGGTACTTGTGGATCACAAAAGGGCAATGCTTTAAATTGGGCAAAATTTTCACTTTTGGCCTCTTCTTGTTTATCTTTTATATACACCTAATATTCAGTTTTTCTCTTCCAAACTTCCCTCCTTAATCGTCTGAGTGATGGAGAAGAAGGCTGCAGGTTCGGAAATAAAACAAACTATTATTGGTCCTAAGATGTTCTCACGGGATAGAGGCGGATCCTTGTAACGTAATCCAAGAAGATTAAAAGAACATAAAAACCTTACAGGTCAAGATAAACAAGATTAATTCACGAGATTCATATCTGTATATAACGTCGTAGACTAAGTACATAAAGTTAATATATATTCTCAATAACATAGCAATTAGAATACAATATTGCATAAATTGGGAGGGGGTGACCACGGTGCCTTCCGCCTTTAGAAGACATATCAACGAAAATTATAAAAGGTATAGATAGCAATAAGTTAGATTAATATTTTACATTTTTTTGTGTTACTCATCAGTATTCATTTATTCCTTTATAAGTTCTGATGAGCTATATATTGAAAAAAATGAAAAATACCTTTTGTTTTATTTAACTAAACAATGTGATTTTAGGCATTGCAAAAGTATTTCACAATCCATTCACTAAGAATAGCCATCTTGATGGATCACATATTATTTCGCATTTCTTGTCCTAATACATGTAATCAATATTCTAAAAGTAGTTTTCTTTATTGACAATTTCTAGCTCACGGCATTATTCTCAAGCCTCCTACCTTGACATAAATCATAGATTTATTTTACGGTGCTAATACTATCAAGCATTAAAAAAAAATTGGGTATATTTTACTTTCATCCCAAAGTTAAAAATAAAATAAAATTTGACGGCTACCCAGATTATAAGAGGATAGCTAAACGCTCCATACATCAATAATTAATGATCCCTTGATATTTTTGATAGCTTTAATTTAATGACGTTCAAAAATTACTTCAAATATTATCGTTAGAAAAATATATCACTAATTATATTCAACGAACATTAACTAAAGATATACTGAAGCTATCTCCACCTATATTAGGAAAACAGGAAAAATTTATCAAGGAAAAAAAGAAGGTAAAGGGGTAAGCATAATAATTAATGGAAAGTGGAGCTGAATCCTTTCTACTGTCCCAAAAAGATAATAGGTCAGCTGATGTGATGACAAACATAAATGTATATACGAACATTAAAGAGCAGAGATTTCTGTTTCAGGGCTTAAAGTTCATAAAGATTCAGCGGAGACGTGCACGCTTAGACGAATTATACGGGGGAAACTCACAGTGTCTGGTTTAAATACCCTACCTACGCCCCCAGTTCTTGAATGTCACTCCATTGCAAATGCCAAAAGCAGAACACTGAGAGGGGTTGTTTGATAGTAACTTTCACCGTAATGGCAAAAAGCCAAACCCCCCTCCCAACTGGCTCTGACGCCAAGCTATTTGATCTTGATGAGCTGTGAACAGTGAATTCAAGCCTCGGTTTCTCTCTCTCTCTCTCGTTACTGTTTCTGTACAGTTCAAGTTAACTGTGGCACAGCAGTAACAATGAGTGAACTGGGTTGCCGGAGTTCTCTGTTTTCTTCAGGAAGTGTGATGATCGATGAAGGGATCTGGGTTGGTAGATTCTGAGGAAAATAATCCAAACAACGTAGATGGATTTTCAAACATGTTAATACGATATAAAAATTAATTTTATTATTTTTTGTAATTCTTAAATTCAAATCAAAATAGATTATTTAGTACGTGTTTCTGTTTAATGAGAAAACAATATTTTTAAAGATATTTTGATAGCAAAAAACGAGTCAGAAAAGTGCTCGGCTAATTTTCATGTACATTTTAAAACATAAAACTTCATCATTGATATCTAAACAGCAGAATTTTTCATAAATAAAATTCTAAGTAACTAGAGAAAGGGTCAATTCTTTGGTGTTGAGATGAATCGTTAGAATCTTTAAAGAAGGTCTTACTCGAGAATAATAGAGAAACTCCAGTCGCCAAAAGTGCCTAAGCAACTCTCCATCTATAGGATCCGAATTCCCTTCCAACTCCCTTCAGCTGACAATCTCTTTTCAGATGCACAATATTTCAATCACCGTATAAGATATTGAAATGAATCTAAATTGAGTTGCACTTCAAACAGACAGGAACTTCGTAAAAGATATATTGAAAAGGAAAACTTCTCCGGCGAATTTCTTTTTGAGCTCTATTCTAAGTTATTAGAGCTCCACTTTTGTTGCTTTAAATTTTCAACTGTCGCCGTGTAATCACGCTAGCGACATTGTGTGAAACTAAAAATGGGCTCAAATATCATTTACTTTTCGAATAACAGTCGCTTTTTTTGTCCGGAAAAGATAGAAAGTGAAGTTGAAAGGAACAAAAGATAATTGCTCCTCTTTTTTTTTTTATAGAATACTACGAATATATACCATGGAAGCATAAATTGAGGTCAACATCCATGGCCTCAAGAAATAAAGTTTTGCACACCTCAACAGCAAATAAAGAGTTTTGACAAAGGAACAAAAGAGGTTTTTAGGCTTCACCGGACACTCTCCCCCAAAAAAAAAAAAAGAAAAAAAAGAGGAAAGGAAAGGAAAGAAAGAAAAAGCCTTTGATGATTAAAACACTATGGGATTTGATAATGTCAACTCAAGTGCTTTAGATTGAAGTCTATAGGCTTTAATATTTAAGTCACTCCCAAGTATAATAAGCCCAATGTTAACGTCTGTGGCATTTGGACTGGAGTCCTAGAGATCATTTTGTTATTTCTGCTGGATCCATTTTTTCTTTTGATCCAAACATGTTGATATTCCTGGTAGAAAATATTTGACGGCTAGAGATTATTGGTCACGGACTATCTAAAATTATTGGATATATATATTATAATCACTCCTGCCACTCTTAGCTCTCTTCCTACGGCATAGTCCCCGTTATTCAAAGTTGCTAAATGATCATGATTTGAGACATGCAACTTTTACTCAGTGTAGACACTGTATCTTACAGAAAAAAAGGTCATTTAACGAAGAATTAGATGCATTCGTTATTAGGGGTACACCAAAAGTATCGAAAATGTTTAGATTGAATTGAATTTTTTTTAAAAATAATTTGGTTGTTCAATTTCTGGTTTGGGTTTTGTTCGAAAAAGTTGAAAATTTTCTTTAAGATTGAGGCTGTAATGATTTGATTTTTTTTTGTCACGATGTTAATTGATTTCTTAGATTGCTTGCACGCTTGGAGTATAAAGGAAAATTAGGTTCTACATGTAGGACTTCTATTTTTTCACTTTTGTTTCCCCACCTAGAAGTTCCATAGATGGCTGGAAATGTAAATGCCATACTCAGAACAAGAATATTACGACATTAACACATCTAAATATTTTGTCATTATGAAAATTAAGGTTTTTAAACAAGAACTAATTTGTATAGAGACATTTCTTATATACTCGACTAGCCAAGAGAGAATATTTGATCCCAGAGGGGTTTGATAAGTCTGAGAATCATGTAAAACTGAACTTTATTGTGCAAAAGGTAGCAACACGGTTGCACGCTCAACGATGATGATATGCATAATGCTTACAACTGAAGATGTCGAAAAGCCGTTTCTCATATTTCCTAAAGAGGAGTGCAAGGAACATATTTTAAGGAACCTCGATCGGGGGAAAGAGCTCAAGACTTTAAGATCTGCTAATTGGATTAGAATTAAGGCGTATGATACCGGATATCGGAGATCGACGTACGATATGTACTTAGAGAAGCATGGCCAGCAATATTTACTCAATGACTGGGCCAATCTCATCAACAAAAGAAAACGTGACAAAAAGTTAGAGCTTAAAAGTAGAAATGCACATAGGATTTCGTTACGTGAAGGGGGAATTGTATCTTTGCCTTAAAAATGATACTTTCTTCGACGTATAAGCACGATCATGATTGTACATAATAAGTGATGAAATTAACGGATTTATATTATTACTTATTCATTAGAACATTTTAGACAATTTACGTAGTCCTAAGAAATTGGATCAGCTTCACTATGGATAGCTGAGTTTTAATATAATTCTCTACCATTTTCGACTAGACATTGTGCTCACAATAATTCTCCTTCTCTTCGTTATTTTTTTCTCGTTATCGGCTACCATCTAGAAGCAGTCTATAGTCAAAGTCCACTCTCGGTCTGCTAAAGGGCACTTGGTCGAGTTTTTTTCCTCAATAATACTATTTTAATACTTAATTATCCATCTATTCTATTTTGAACTTATCTACCCGCATACTACACTTTTAAAAATCGCGGTTTAGAATCACGACTTTAAAGAAGAAAACGTGATTTAAAATCATGTTTTCAATTTTTGCATCATTTATCAAAATTTAAGAAAACTCAAGGAAAGAAGAAATTGTAAGGAAAAAAATGGCGCATTAAAAATGAGATTTAGAACCACGTTTTCTTATTTAAAATTATGGATTTAAACTGCGACTTTCAAAAGTGTGGTATGCGGGTAAATAAGTTTCAAAACAAGGTAGATAGCTAATTAAGAATTAAAATTGTATTATTTAGGGAAAAAATTCGCACTGGGTCTGGACTACACTAACCGTTCTTTCAAGTCCTAAGTTAAGGTGTTGACGGGAGTCGATGGACAATTATTCATCAGGACAACAAAAAAAAAAAATTTATTTGCAGAACTAGCTAACCATTTACGCAGAAGTATTTATAAGGCAAAGATAGACATGTTCGAACAGTGAAACTAGTTCGATTGGTTACAAAAATGTCTGTTAAACCTTATATACGGACTCCGGGTCTCATAAATATCGTAAAGATAGTCCCTTCTCCATTCTGTCCCATTTATTTATTAGTTAAATGAAAAAGAAAAATAAAGATAAAATGGTGGGTACTACTTGGTTCATAGCTGTGGGACTGTGGCCTGAGGTTGCTCTACGTCCCGCAGAAGGACAAAAGGTATGAGACGTGACAATTTGCTGGAGTCCAATTTTAGGGCCTGAATTTAGGCTGATAAAAGATGATTGAAGAAGCAAACAAAATGAGCTTTTGGGAATATTGGAAAAGCTCATTCTGGAGCTCAACTACGTGTTAATCCTTGAGAGGTTTGCTTTATTCCCACTTCTCGCATATGTTTGGATGGAGAATTTTAGAAAAGTATCCTTTAACTTTAAAATTATTATTATTATTATTATTATTGTATTCTATTCTAGAATTTGTAAAAGTTAATGTTTGGAAAAAAATTTGGTTGGACATTGTATAATGACGATTGGTTATAAAATAATTAGAGGTGAATTGTTCAAAAAAAGATAAAAAAAAAAATAGATGACTGAGATTAAAAGAGGAGGAGAAAGGGAAAGTGATTTACAGTCAAAAAAGTAAAAAGGAAAATGGCAGAAAAGAAGACTTGAAATGAGGAAGGTATTTTTTCAGTGAATTTGACAGAAAAGAAAAAAGCTAGTTTAGGGTGGTTATTTTAACCGATCTTTTACCCACCAAATCTTTATTTCAAATCCTTTCGAGAATTTTTCAAATTCTTTTTTTTTTTTGTAGTTACCAAACAGTAAATTAATTCAAGATACTTCGGAATTTTCAGTCCAATAAAACCTCCGGTTGAAATATCTCAACCAAACAAACTCTAAAACTAGTGGCTTTGCACCACACAAATTCCCATGGCCCTTGCCTTTTCCCTTGCGCTCCAAAAACATAAGAAGTAAAGTATTCGATAGCACGGAACCTTCGTTATACATGTATTCGTTTTAATAATTTACAGTTATATATGTATACCCCCCAGGTTACGTACGTTTCTTCTTCCGTGGCCAAAGAAGTTGGAAAAAATGTACATCAATTACACGATACAATATGTCAATACATGTTTCTTGCATCTTTTATGATAGTCTTTAAAAGTCATAGTTGCATAAAATCTTTCTTTTCAAAAATTTCTCCTTTATGGATTTTAATTTCTTTACTTTTTGATATCAAGAAAGTGCGTTCGCATTATACGTGGATGTGCTATAAAGAATGCAATCTTGACTCAGATGCAAGTACATGTGGAACAAAGAAAGGAAGGAACAAGAGCAGAGAAATGCTTCCTAGATAGAGCCTGAGAAGTGGTAGTGCCGCAGGAGCAAATGCACAAGGTGAATACATGACGACAGTCACAATCTAATGCTTAGGTACAGAGTAAGTGTTTCTCTCTCTAGAATTCATGTGCTCTGAGATCATAGACTGTGAAAGTGAATTGTGCATGAGTTTTACTCTTCCTTTTGAACATCAATTCTCAAGTCCGCTATCTATAGGGGTTGAGATAGTGATCTCATCAAGTAATATACATGGCGTTGCATGAGAGTGACACCTTACTGAGGAGGCAACCAATGTCGATGCTCAAGGGACAGTCAGATCACATATCCACCCGGCTTGCTGCGCACAACTTCACTTTGTCTATCTAGAAGTCTAGCTCATACAACACTAGTGTGGCTAGAGAACTCCTTGATCTAGCCACCAGGCTAAAGCCTTTGCTGAGTCCCATGACGACATCGATAGACACAAAAGACCTAACAGCGGTAGGGAAGGCCTGACGCCCAACTGCTTACAAACTAGGTGCGATGCCCTCCGAATACCTGCTCCTGTTTGAATTAAGGGTCATAGTCCCTAGGGGTGCCGAAGACCCCTCAGTGCCGAAGGACGTGGTTTAGTTGTGTAGATACCATGCAGAGATAGTGTCCTATAAGAGTCACCTACCACGCAAGTGAGTTCTTGTGCCGGAGCACTCAAAGCGATCCAATGTAGTATCCTTAAAGAGTCGCCTATTGAAGGCGCTAATGTCCTTTACCTAACACTACAATAAAATGACCTTTTAGAGACGGAACGAAATCCGTCGCTAAAAGTGCCTTTTAGCGATGGATGTTCTGTCTTTAAAAGTCCATCGCTAAAAGATGACCTTTTACCCGGGTAAACCCGGTTATATGTCTGTATATATATATGAATTTTAAGGTTACATCTTATTCAACCCCTCTTTTCACCTGCTTTAGCCACCCCAGCCTCTCAACTCTCCCTACCAGTCACAGATCCCTTCTCACAGCCACAGGTTCCTTCTCTCAAATCTCTTTCTTTTTACAGATCTACCAAAGTCAGTAAGTCACGACTCACGACCACCCTACTCAACCCACATCTCCGCGGTGGCTAGTCACTCTCGAACTACCGCATCTCCGCCGCCACCGGTCGGTCTCTCTCACATCTTAGCCATGTCACCACCGTGGCCCGTCGCCGTGTCACCATCGTCGGCCGTCGCCACCGATCTGTCACCATCGTGCCCCGACGCCACCGATCTGTCACCACCGTGCCCCGACGCCACCGATCTGTCACCACCGTGGCCCCAACGCCATCGATCGGAGAGCAGTGTCATCGACTGTCACTTTGTGGGTGTTAAGTAAACTGAAGAGTTTCAGTCAATGGATCTTCATAGACTTGTGTGTGCAGATTGATTTTTTTTAATTATTATTAATCAAAAAAATTATTTTTTTTCAAAAATATAAAAATTATGCAAAATGTAAAAAATACCTTTTAGCGACGAAAAAGTCCGTCACTAAAAATAATTAATTCCGTAATTAATATTAAATTTTTGCCGACGGATTATGAAATTCCGTCGCTAATCTTTTAGTAACGGGGTTTTCACACACGGACTTTTAGCGACGAGCAGTCCGTCGCTAAAAGTTTTTCTGACGGAATACTCACTTTTAGCGACGAAAATTTCTGTCGCTAAAAGTAGATTTTCTTGTAGTGTAAGAAGTCGCTTGCTTGACATGTTGAGGTAGTGTTCCAGATGAGTCGCCTACCCGATGGGCAGATGAGTCGCCTATATGGTGGGAGGGGAATCCTCATGCCAATGCACTTGAAGCTCCTTGAAAGAGGTAGTGTCTCACATGCTACAAGTCGCCTATCTGGCAGGAAAGGAGTCCTCGTGCTGAAGCACTTGGAGCTCCCTAAGGATGATAGTGTCTTGAAGGAGTTGTCTATCCCTGCCATTAGTCCTTGCTTCGGAGCACTTGGAGCGCGTGAGGTAGTGTTTCTGAGGAATCGCCTAATCACTAACCGGGGGGGGGGGGTGAGAAGTACTCATGCCAAAGCACTTGAAACTTCATGAGGAAGTGTTCTGGAGGAGTTGCATATCCTAAAGGATGTTGCACACCTTGAGGAGTAGGTTGAGGCATGTTCCATGACTATGGCGTGTGGCATGGTGTGATGAAGGAATGAACCAACGCTAGGGTACGTAGGATATGTGTAGTTTTCAAAAAACCCTTAATGGAGATGGCAAAGAGACGCAATCTGTAAATGTTGTGCATGAGGACATGATACGGTGATAGCATGGGCACGGTCGAGGGAAAGAGTGTTCAGGCATGTGTAAAAAGAGGCAACCTTGAGCGTCTCACCGTGGGGCACATGATGCAAAGATGGTGCCCTGGCCTAGTTGGGTGTTGCAGTGTTCGGCACCATGCAAGGGGCACGTGACACAAAGACGATATCTAGGCATGATTAGGATCGCAACAATGAGCGTAGTTCTAGGAGCACGTCACGCGAAACAATGCTTGAGTGTAGTTGGGCATCGCGCCCATTAAGTGCAATAACAGGTGTCGTGGTGCTCTAAAGCTTGATGGAATTCATAGAGCATAGAGCTCCTTAAGGGAGGAGAAAACAAGAAGAAGATATGCAAGGAGGCCCTAGGGGGAGAGGGGCCCTCTAAGGGGTGCGCAAAGAGTTCCCAAGAAGAGCAAAAAGCAAAAGGTAGGCAAGGGAGGAGACCCCAAGGAGAGGAAGCCTCTTAAGGTGTGAGGTGAAAAGTCCTCAAGGAGAGGAGACCAAGGATGGGATCCCCAAGGGACAAGGAGAGGGAAGACTCAAGGAAAGGAAGCCCCTAAGGAGCAAGGAGCAAGGAAGGGGAGCTTGGGCTGACTCGTTCAGTCGAAAGCCTAAGGCCGATGGCCCAAGCCCCACCCATAACACGTGACTTGGGGTTTGTGCTTCAGCTTAATCAGCTTGAACATTAACTGTTCAACACTCGTTGATGTGTCGCGACAGCGGGACTCAAGAGCGGTCAAAAAGGCTTAACGAGGATGGGCTAGCAACATCTTTTCTTGTATTTAATCCATATTCCGTCTTAAATATAAAACATTCACTTTTCAAAAGGAATTTTTTGCTAAGCATAATGGCAGACGATATACCATCTGCCACGTTTAGTGCAACTAATGGTCACGACCGCAAGAGCTACTTGACACTATTGGCGGCCATTGATTCTCATGTATAGACTGTCTTTGATCTTTTACTTTAATTAATTCAATTTGACGTAGCTCCCTTAACTATAAGACACTTGGCAACCACCCCTCCGCATATATATATTGGACACCGTTCTTTCACCTAAAGGGTGAGGCATCTGCCTTACTGGAACTAACTGGTAGCAAATGCTTCTAATTTGGAAGGCGTGTTCTATGCTTACATTGTGACCACTTTTCTCCTCAATATAATTCGGTCAAACGGGTAGATGAGTTAGACGATAAATTTTATTCTGAACTGAACTTTACAAGTACACAGATATAATTAACTGATATGAGATGCAGACAAAAGAATTAATCTATCAAGCGAAGCACTTCCATAGGCGAATTCGATACCGTTCATGATTGAGGGGTTATTTTGCATGTCATGTCAAAGTTTTTCTAGTTTCAAAGTTCAAGCATCGTGATTACTAATGTCATGCCGTTACATGCACCAATAATACTCAAAAGGAAAACAAGGATCTAGGGTTCGACATAGTGCCTCACCATACCATATTCGGCAAAGCATCTTATGTGATAACATAAAGTTAGCCTCTTTTGCTACTCTTCATTAATCTAAGCAACAACACTCCCAAGTTTGTTGATGAGATACCCTTTTTTCCTTATTTGTGAGAAAGCATGTGTACTAAAAGCAGCAATTGTAAAGACGAATTCTCATTCGCCAAAGATATTGTACTTTAAGCAGAAGAAAAGTTTTATATTCTTCATTCCAATCAAGCCAATTAGCCTAACACATGATATACAGCACCTTCACTTAGGGATGGTCTAGACTTTAAGAGGAACCTCTCGCTTTGGGAAGCCATTCAAACATGCATTTTCTGTATCTGGAAAGCCCCTATGATCAGGTGGCATGTTCATAATGGTTGCAGAATCTTTGAACTTGTAACCCAAGCCCTCCATATGCCCCCAATTCCCCTTGCTTTCTCAGTCTATAAAGAGCTCTGAACATTCCAAAGCCAGTACATCAACCAATTCTCCTACATTGGCACACATTCCATCTCTTTCTGAGCATTAGTACCATATTTTCTGGTCATGTCAAGGCTTATAGAGCCACTTGTGGTAGGGAGAGTTGTGGGCGAGGTCGTGGACACTTTCGCCCCAAGTGTGAAGATGAACGTGACATACAACTGCAACAAGCAAGTTTGCAATGGCCACGAGCTTATGCCTGCTGTCGTTGCTCCCAAACCTCGCGTCGATATCGGCGGAGAAGACCTGAGGACTGCGTATACCCTAGTATGTCTGAAAAATAAATTTGCATCTTTCTGCATTGTGTTCATTTATTGATGTTTTTTTGTATCATTGCATCCTTGAAGATCATGACTGACCCGGACGCTCCAGGCCCTAGTGATCCATATTTGAGGGAACACCTTCACTGGTATCTGTCATTGACCCAACTCAACAAACCTCTTTCTGTTTAACTTTTGCCTTTTTCTTGGTAGACAATGTTTTGCTTGATGGGTGTGAATCTTTCTGTAACCACAAATGGGCACCATTTTATGTTGTTTCAGGATTGTCACAGATATTCCTGGTACCACCGATGCTTCCTTTGGTGAGCTTTTCTCCAGCATTATTGGAATACAGAGAATCTTTAAGCCAACTTACAAAAGTGTGAATTCATTTTTGCGTTTAGCCATTACATGTACGGATTCCACTTGATGAATGTTGGTACCTCCTAAACAGGAAGAGAGATCGTGAGCTACGAGGCGCCAAAGCCGGTGATCGGCATTCACCGCTACGTGTTCGTGTTGTTCAAGCAGACAGCAAGGCAGACGGTCAGGGCACCAGCATCCAGAGACCGTTTCAACACGAGGTACTTCTCGGAAGAGAATGGCTTGGGATTGCCGGTGGCTGCAGTGTACTTCAATGCGCAGAGAGAAACTGCTGCAAGAAGAAGATAGAAGAGAAAGAAGCAGCAACAGTTTAACATAACCTACAAAGTTCCAAAAAAACTCCTTTCAGTTCCATCTGAGGCACTCTGATTCATGAAGATTGCCACCAGTTTTCAAGGGTTCTGCTTTTGGGTGTCGCTTTGCTGCTTTGTGGGCTTCGCTTGTACGGTAATTTGGTAGGTAAATTTTGCTGTCCAATCCTCCTGCTAGGATTAGTAGGGTTCCGACCTACTTTGAGGGGTGTGTTTTCTAACTGTCTGTAGGATCTCTGATGATTTTAAGGGTCCAGTCCGTACCTCTACGTGTCATCCGGTGATCCCGACCTAAGACTGTTGATGTGGTCCAAAGTGCTCTCTTTCCAACAATAAATAACGAGGTAGTAATTTTGTCAAGAGAATTAATGATCTCGATTCAATATTGCACCAATCCGGTCCATCTTGTTTCGCATGAATGGTCTGCGTTACTTCTAATTTTTTAAGCCATTTTTTCTTTCGCCAATTCTTATACGGAGTATATACGTTTCCTTGAATAGATTTGCTTAGAAAAAGATGTACTTATTGAGCACATATACTTGTTGTATATCAATTTTGAGCTCACCATTGTTGACCATCATCAGAACACAACAAAGAAGTGAGCAAGGATAAAATTATGCAACTAAATCAAAGGAAAATAACCAAAGGCAATTTTCTTTGTCGCAAAAGCAAGGCACGATTGATTATTCTGGTAAGTAAGAAAAGCTATGACATTATTGTTCCCCAAAACATTTTCGTGAGCCCCAATTTTAGTAAGCAGTGGGAGGCAAGGTGGTGTGATTTTAGCTCTACAAAGGAGAGCCTGGCCAGACTCGGGCCGTAGCTTACTTCTGGCAGTTAGCAAAAATCTTGAACTGGTCCAGTAATGTGGTTGCTGATCATAGTTGCATGCCCCAGCGGTAGGATTTACAGAAAAGTGCCGAGCATAAAATGGGAACAGAGAACGGCCAAAATATTTACTTAAAAATGGACTTTCATGCAATTACAAGGCTTACCAAAAACCAAGCATTATCATCTCGGAGAATGCTTCTATAAATAGTATATACTGGAGGAACTCAGTTAAGAAAGAAGTGTCATCCCTGTGATGACACTCTGTTGCAATCAAGTGATGGTCCCCAATTTACAAATCACCACAACCCCCCCCCCCCCCTCTTCAAACTCTAACCAACTCGAAAGTGGTCGACTTTCTAAAAATCGCGAAACTGCAATCAAAAGTATAGGCAGGCCAAGTGGAAACAGCAGCAGCCAACACGGAGTTTAAAATTTTTTGTGTACGGGAATTGAAACAACGGACTGCTCTGCTTTGTCAAAACTCCATTAAGGATATCCTCAGACTAACCAGTCAGGCATTAATTTCGGAGTTGCATTGCTGCTCCCTGCTGCAGCTTCTTCTGCCCCAGAACATGCTTGAACAGCTAGTTTTGTCCAGTCTGACTCCTCCCAATTTGTCCTGGTCTACTGGTGCTGGCTGTGGGCGATGAGGAGACTCATCTTGTGATTCACCCTCCCTGGGTTCGAAAGACTGGCACTGCCCGTCATTGCAGGTGCATAATGGAATGGCTACAGAAGGAAATGGGCTGCAAGTAACAGGGCAAAAAATGTCTGAAGAAACAGAAGCCACACGATTCTTTCGAATCTCTGGTGTACAAGCTGGTGTCGACCGGTCTAGTTCTCGTGGGTGAAGCATGCACGGGGTACATAGGCTCAGTGACATATGTAGTTTGGTTTCCTTCGCTGCAGAACCAGGCAATTTGACAAAAGAAACGATGCCGTTTCGGCAGAGTGGACATGGAATGGACCCAGGTGGACCCAATAATTCAGAAGAAAGGTTGCTCGTCGAGCAAAGGTAGAGTGCACATCTAACACAAAGTTCATGTCCACAGCCTGAAAGGAAGAGAAAAAAATCAACAAATCGTTCAGGTGACTGATTATGGAAAAAGGTTATCACCCAGTGTATTCTTTTTGAATTTATTAGCAACAGCCTTCCAGGGTAAAGATCCCATTGAAGCAGCTAATTCCATGCATATCGTATGTACCATCTACCAATATAGCCACGATTATCGGTGTGCTATTACTAAAAAAGTTGATCGACCATGCAGTTTTTATACAACTGGTTTTAGGTAGAAAAACTAGATTTTAAGCTATGACCAAACTCCCGCTCCATCACTATTCTTTGCTTCTCTATGAACGCAATATTTGATAGTATTCCATCCCGGATAACATAAGCGGCTGATGTAGTTAAATTCTACACTATCCAGAGACCAGATGTCTACATGGCACATGACACATGACACGTTTAGCTTATGGCAAGATACAAAGAAAATCAGGATTAAGGAGTGTCATGGAGTATACAAGGGCATATTCAACAAAACAAAGCAAAACTGACAGCCAACAAACTCCCCAAGTAAGAGTGCGAAACCCAAAAAGAAGAAGGTAGCAGAAAGTCCACTTCACACGGATAGTGTAATGAATCAATAGAGTCAAGTCATCATGAAATAAAAGTCCAGAAAATAAATGTATTATCCACTTAAGATGAGACCAATAGCCCCCGCCAGGCCTATTAAGCAACAAGAGGCCTGCCGCCTCTATAAATTTCTTGTACTACTCAACCAGCAAAGAAACCAAGAAAGCAAACACCAAAGTTGTATTGAACACAAATCCAAAGAACAGGGTGGCGGGTCTTGTCTATGCAACAACAAAGATACTTAAAGCTCACTAAAGGTATCGTTCCATTTAATCAAACTAGTGAAATTACTAATAAAACTTATCTAAGATTCTTATTTCCATATGAGACTGACAGCAGACAATTAGGTAAGGACGTAGAATATGGAAAAATTGTTCGGCACTAGCTCCCATTTCCATGACAAGATTCCAAGCAATTGGTTTCCGGTTACCACTTTGCATAAGGCCAAGTAATATAACGTCCAACTAGTAGTGCCACAATTATGCTTACTACCAAACGATCTAATCTGTAGCCCCTAACGTGATTTTGACAGCCACATGTTCTCTAATGAAGCTATATTTCCATGGCAATCTCCAAAAGGAGATGAATACTACAATGATACCAACTGAATCACTCAGCCAGTGAAGAGCACAGACAGCTCTCGTGATTGACACTCTCATCATGTGTAGTACAACAGGTATATTTACTATTCAACTGGTTACAAATTTAACTAGTTTATGCTGAGTTAAAACATGATTTTCACAAAAATTTTGACCCCGCTTTTGCCAATCTTCTGATATTTGACACACATAATTCGCTGAACAAAGAACATTTTACAATTTGGACCCTCACCCCTATCCTTTTCTTTGAAAATATTCAGCTAAGGTACAATCTGCAATCCCACAAACTAGGGAACATTGAAGAAGGCCTTGTTAAAAGTACTTTACATTTGCAGCGCATAGGAGGATTTTAAGGCTACAAACGAAGTTAAATCTTGATCGAGTAGAGCACTAACACCACAGGAACACCTTGAAATGAAAAGAAGCATGGAGGGGTGGAGGGAGAGGGAGAGAGAGGGAGAGAGAGAGAGAGAGAGAGCAGACCTTCGGCAGCTACAGTACATGCTCTCTCCAAGCAAACAGCACATGTATCAGTATCTTCAGAAGTGGTCGTAAAGCACTGCAACCCACGCTCTCTGCACAGAATTGCCACATCATCATTCAGTCGTAGTTTCCATCACTTTAAAAAATTAGGCTTCCTATGTGAAATAGTCTCCCATCATAAAGATAAAACTGTCTCGTAAGAACATAGCCAATGATGGTAACTATAAGGCCCAACAGGAAGTTTGAGAAGAGGTGATCACTTTGAAACGGAGACAGGGCAGCAAAAATCTCTTGTAGGAAAAATTATAGGCCACCTGCAAGGATTACCAGATTGATAGAGCAAATATCTGTCATGACACCAACATGGGGCCACAGTACAACCATTGTCAAGGGCACTTGTTCATCTTTAACGGTTCTGTTAACTTTTCTGATGAGAACACCCTCCGGTCAAAAAATCTGAGTCCCATCAACTTTATAGCTACCTTTTGGATATCTTTCGCACACTTAAAACATTGACCTGTCTAAGAATTTCCCAAAAGCCTGGGGACACAAATTTTGGAATGGAGATAGTATTATACGCACTCCAGTCTGCAAAAGGTGCATTATAAATCATTACATGGTGATTTTTTCTTTTTACTTCCTTTTGAAAGCTGTAGATCACATATAACAGAAAGAGGCTAATTTAAGAGCACAAACATATCCGTAATTGCTAACTATGGTTAAATAGTTTGCAGCATAGTATCAAAACTGGAGTTTAATAATCCCCTCTTTTGGTCCATAGCTAGCTAGAAGCTTATTCAATAGTAACCTTACCAACTTCTAAGCATAACATACACCTGAAGATTACGAAGAAAATGAAGCGTGGCCAATACAAGTACAAAGAGGCATGCCTAAGTTACCCTTGGTTAATGCTGCTACCAAGGAGCAAGCCAATGACTATAACTAGCAATATCATGCTATCCCGGCCCCTCTTAGATGTCACACGGACATCTTCATGTCATAGCACCATAACTTTGGCACAAAGAAAGCATTGGCAATGATATGTGAAACGATCCCCATTTTTTTTAGTGTGTGCCACCTCGTGCTATTAAGCATGTCATGCTTCTTAGGTGTTATATGCCATTGTGACACCTCGTGCCCATAGAAGAGTTGGTGTTGGATACTTCTTCGCTCGACACCACGTGCTTAGATACATAAGGAGAGGAGAAGTTAGCCGTGATTTACATGAAGGGGGAAGAAGGATCATAGGGACTTATATGAAGGGATTGTGAAAGTGGTTTCTTCAAGGTTTAAGATAAAGGGAATTCCATAGTACTATTCCTGTTATACCACGTGGTTATTTCTCTTAATGTTGTCGTACTTCTAAACACTATTGTCCTGAAATTCTACTCGGGATACTCTTGATTATTGATCCAAATATCTTTTTATTTGGAACATGCTACTTGGTTGAGTTACAAGCGCTTAGGTCCTTGTGAAATGAAGTATCCCAGTGATTTATCCACGTGCAATATATTGTTATTGTCATTGTACAGCTCGGCTGGATCCCAACATGGATGCCAGATGCTGCAGTGATAGTGGTTGCTAGTTGGATAAAACTTTCCCATTTTTCTAATTGTACAAGGTACTGAGTCACAATCACGTTGATTGATCGACTAGCAAATATTGCTTTTCCAGAATTGTTTAGGGTGCTTTATTCTATCCAACAGTGTTAATGTTATTCGACTTAATGTTATCAGTGACTTGAGTCTGTACAATATGAGTCAAAGTCCTTTTAGTCTAAACGAATCATATTCCTAACCCCATGTGGAACCACAGAAATCAATGAAGGACAATGGAGATAGTTTTTAATTATTGCATGTTCTGCAGCACTCCATTTTAAGGCTACAGAGCAAGTCCCATGTCAGCTCAGGCTTCACAAATGCTTATACTAGCCTCAGGTTGATCCAACTTAGCTTTGCCTACCATGTACCAAGTATGGATCTAAACTGGCAGTTCGTTTTGAAATGCTTAAACAGACTGTCAACTTAAACCATGCATTCTTTAGACTAATCATATCACCCTGCTGTCAAAAGTGAAATCACCAGTTGAAATATCTTTGATTGACATAAGAGCATAGTGACAGCTGGACCTTGATATTGACAACAAGAGAACAGAGTTTACTTTTCCCTAGAATCAGGAGACTTCCACATTTTCAGTCCTTCCAAGTAAATACTTATTAGCCAGCCAAATCCAAGTAAAATACTTATTAACCAATACCATAAAGGAAAATTCTGAGCTAAACTATTATGCAGGGTACATAATACAACCGACATAGTCCTTGGCCATAAATCTCAATACCATCAACACAAATGTCTACTAGCTTTCAAATATATTAACTCACACATCAAAAGGCAGTTCAAGCAAGTTGTCACATAACAGAGTTCATTTTGCAACTTCATTCAGTAAAATAATAGAACAACGATTGGAGCAAGAGCTTCTTCAAATCAGTTGAGGTGGTAACCAGTAGTATGACTGTTCTCTTAGTTTCACTATTGTAAATTGCTTTTGCGATGCTAAGTTTTGAACCCTGGAATCCACTTGGCCCCAGAATTACTACTACACCAAGAGACCAACTTATTCTGTCATATAAATGTACTTTGTTTTAGGCAACGGCTGATTTGCGCAAGGCAACTTAACATATAATTTGCTCATGGTTGGTTTCTCAAAAGATACTAAACTTTATGAAAATAAAACTGAATATTACCTTGCTATACTAAGTACACTCATCAGAGGCAAGGACAAATAACTGGAAGGAGGAAACGTGGGAATTGCTAAATCAGAACTGGGTGCCAGCAATGGTTCTAGCCAATGACGACCCCACATCCTTGCAACGTCAAGAGGAAGCCACCTAAAGACACAAAATTCCATAAGAGGCAATAAATAGCAATCGAACGAATCAATTCTTGGACTCTGACATCAGTTTACTATTTACCCGTTGCAGTTTAATGTCAACCGACTGGCACCTCTTGAAAGGAGGACCTGAAATAAGAACGTTACCATATCAAACTCAATTGAATTCCAGGTGTCAGGAATCATTAAATTAGAACTAATCCTTGCCTGACAGCATTTCAAGTTCCCCCCACAAGCAGCATAATGCAAAGGAGTGCTTCCCGCTCCTGCAAGTGATGCATTTTACGTTGTTTACCAAGTCAAAGAGGGTGTTATATGACCAGCAATTGTATTTTTTAACCCCAACTACAGCATACCTATCAAATCCATTGACGTCCCATAATGGAATGTCACACCAGAAACATCTGCATGAAGATCAAGGAGGAGTTGTACACAGTCAAAATACCCATTCAAGGCAGCCATATGAAGAGCAGTGATACCACCGTCAGCTGCCTTATTTACAAACTTGGCCAGTGCACTGCAAGGAAACAAATAAATAAACAAAATAACAAATTATCATTGTGTGTCATTGTCGTATAAATAACAAGGTTAACGTGTCCAAAAAATATGTATACCGACACTATTTGGGAATGTAGTAGCTTCTGCTTACAGATATCAGGCCATCAAACATTTCAAGTTACACCCCAAGAGCACTAAAATTTAGAGAATGCCAATCATATTGCATCACAGGTTCGACATTTTGACTCTTTCGTAGGTTTCACCCATATTGATGTTTGCAAAAGTCAGGAAAACACTTTGACAGCCGTAGGTACCCAGAAGCCCTGTTCATGTATGCATTCTAACTGGCCGAACCTCCTGTTACACATTCTCCAGACTTCAAGCCCCACCGTTCATGGTCTTCACTTATCCTAACTGTGATTTCTACATGTCACTACTGGTCAAGGGCTTAACAACTGGTCTGAGATGCCATGTTTCAACCATCTCGGTTCACCCCCATCTCCATATACTTCCTACTATTCTCTACTTAAACAAATAGATATTGTTACAAAAACAAATAACAACTCAAAGAATGTGGGCGAATTAGAATCATTGGTCACTTCAACTTTGGTCAAGACGAGGAATCAACTTCAATTCATCACACCCACTAGCATATCCATATTCTATTTATTATCATGAATGCCGAATACATTTTAACATACATTAAAAAGATGAATCAAAACTCAAAACACGATTAAACCACAAACCTCTGGTCATGCTTGTTTTTTGTATTCGAGGTGTCCCCTCTATCAGCATTTGCTTGTCCATTAAATGAATCAAAGGGTGCACTTGGTACAAAATCACCCACCACAAGTCTAATGCATCTTACATTCCCATAAACTGCGGCAAAATGGAGAGCCGTCCTCCCAGTGAGATAGTCCGCTCTCGTAACCTAAAATGAAGTAGTATAAAGTAACCAAGAACTAATATTAATCATTCCTCAGACGTCAAAAGGAAGTAAAAACAATTGTAATCAGCCACGTAAACTTACATTGCATCTGAAGAGCAGAAGTGTCTGAACAACTTCCCAGTGCCCATATCGACACGCTTGCATCAATGCCGTCTTCAAAACACGGATCCATAACAGTTCAACCATCAATATTAACATTGATTCATTAATAGTTAAACTAGCTCTAGCATCTTTAACCATGTCAAATACTGATCCAAGAAAATAACCAAGTCGATCAATCCAATACACACGCACACACAACATTAATCGTTAAATTAGCTCTAGCATCTTTAAACTATTCCAAATAGTTGTCCATAAAAATTACCAAGCCGCCAACCAAACACACGAACACAGTCAAATCAAATCACCCAAAGCATCACAAATCAACTCCACTGAGCCAATAAACTACACAAAAGTAAATCTTGTACCTGGCCACAATAATTTCTTGAATTGACATCAGCTCCATTTTCAAGCAACAAAGCAACAATCTACATCAACATACAGTCATAAACATATACGGATCAATTTTGAAAAACAAGAAACGGGTTTCTAGGAAGTGGTCAATTGAGAAATGGGTTTCAATGGGCAGACCTCGTTGTGACCTTTAGCGGCGGCAAAGTGCAGAGGGGAGTTAAGGCCGCCAAAGGTGGAGTACTTTGAAAGGCAAGGGTTGCAGTCAAGCAGCATCTTGGCTTCCACAAAATCGCCATCTCTGGCCGCTGATACCAGCCTCTCTCCTGAAGCTGAGCACCCAAAAGAATTCCCCATTCTCGCTCTTCGTCTCTCTCTCTCTCTCTCTCTCTCTCTCTCTCTCTAAATCTATTGTTCACATGAGTGTGGGTTCAGGATTTTTGGGCTTACTTGTATGGGCAGAAAAATTAGGTCAACTGTCGTTAAACAAGTTCAAAACGAAAGGAATTAGGAAGGGAACTACAATTGGAAAAGAAGGTGACAACGAGTGGAGAGGGGTTTGGAGGGGCTGTGTTGAAATTTGGATTTGGGTGCTGGACTGATGTAACATATTATATGATGGTGGGATTTCTATAATTCTGAAAATTTTTTGAGGAGAAGCTCGTCAATGATAAATGACGTGAACGTGTAACTTTTGAAAGACGTCAAAATAATACCGTAATTTTGAAGTATTTTCTAAGGATGCCGGTAGTTATGAATCTAAAATGCATTTAAATCATTCTTTTAGCAAGTTTGAGTTATAAGCATTAGTAATTGCATCAAAAGCAAGGCATCGATGCGCAAAGTAGATATCACTAATTCTTGTTTGTTTGGTAAATGTCGCTACTACTACTATTACTACTAGTGTTGCAGCGCATGGTCTTACTCTCGTGGATTAGGATCATCTGTCGTACAACATCTCTGCTGTAACAGAAAAATGTCACTATATGTATTTAAACGACGAAAGATTGTCACTATAGTTTGTAACAACAGTAAAAAAAACTTTGAGCCATAATATTTTGTCACTTAAACTGTTACGGTATAGATTTGTGCAGCAGACGATCTTTATACTCTTGTATAGTTCAAACACCAAGATAGACCAAAACAAAAATTTTGCTATGACATTGGGGTATGGTGAGAAATTTCCACTGCAAGCCTCTGCCTCATATATGACTTTTCTCCCTACATGTTTTGGTTTTTTGCTTTGAGGAAACAGGGAGAAGAAATATGGGGGGTGTGGCAACCAAAGTCAAGGTAGCTTTACCCTATCCCTCTTCTATTCTGCTCGCCCATTCTGATTGTTCATCTCTTCCCTAAATTACCAGTTTTCTTGTATCCCAAAACTTACTTTATTTGTGCACATATTCTTTGGTGCTAGTAAAGGCCTGTGAGCCTCTAACCAGTTAACCTATTTCTATAACTGATGTGTCATAATCTAATATCAAAAGGCAGAGGCTTACATTTCAAGGTAGGCAGGCAGGCAGGGTTGGCAAGCTTGCACTTGGTTATTTGTTTTTTTATCTGCAATCATGCTAAACACATATGAATTAGCAATTATATAAATAAGAAGCGGCGAATATTACATGGTTTTGAGCTATTGGTTAGATGAGTTAATACCGCTAAACCGAGAATCTAATATGATATATTTAGAGATTCCAAGTGGTCAAAATCATTGTTCGAGTCTGAGATTACACAATATCCCCTTCCCTGAAATAAATATCTCAACAAACCAGTGATGGTACATAGTTCAACTCGTGTTAGACTCTTGTTAGAGATTGACTCGTAGCTCCAAAATAAAAAAACGTGCCTGGATAATTTTTTGCTTCTACCAGAGTCAGATACAACGACAATTAATAATCATCATATATATAATTAGTGATATTTTTGCTAATATTTGCAATAATAATTTTTAACACCACTCTTTAAACATCTTCGGTATTCAAAAGCTGTAATATAATGGTCGTTTTACATTTTTGCTATCCAAATAACAGCAAAAAAGAAAGATTATTTTAAACATGCATATTATCACACTTGAATACAGCCAATAATAATTAGAAGTGTCAATGGACCGAGCTTGGGCCAGCCCAGCCCGGGCCCATCGGGCCTGCCGTGAAGCCGGGCCAGTAGGGCTGCAAACCGGGCCGGGCAAGATGAAGGAAAAATCTGGGCTCAGTCCAAGCCCTGGCTCTAAGCCCAATATCTAGGGCCGGGCTTGGCCTTGGCCTTGGCCCTATTTTTTTTTTTTATTTTCTTGTTATTCAATTTTAAATTTCATCTCTAGGCATGTCCAATATTCACAATTTAACGAACCTAATTTGTATCCTTTTATTTCATTATAAGTCATATACATATATATATATATATATATATATATATATATATATGTATGTATGTATATATATATATATATATATGTATGTATGTATGTATGTATGTATATACATATTTATTTGTCTCTCATTTTATTTTTTATTATATGTTAAACCTTTTTATACTCTTCTTGGTGAGCTTTATTAATAAATCTTAACGCATAACAATTATTACTATTTGAATGAAACTATTTCTACTATTTGATATTTTACTTCAAATTAATTGGTTGAGATTAATACATGTTAATTCCTGATACGATCTTAAGTAATAAGTATAGATTTTGACTAACAGTTTTTTCTCTCTACTTTGTCTCATATATAAAATTTTATTCTATATATATGACTCTCATATGTATATAGGATGGTTATGAATGAGTATAAAAGAACCTATGATATTAATATATTGTGTTTGTCAGAAAATAAGAAGTAAGTGAGGCTAGAATTTATGAATGTATGTAAATTATTAACGTCCATATAGAGTTAAATTGAAGATAAATGTGTTCATAGGCCCTCCTCCTTTTATCCGGGCTTGGGACCGGCTGCTTGTAAACAAACAGGCGAAATTACCTATTTTTTATATATACGGAAAAATATATATCTTGCTTGTAAAAACTTATTATATATATATATGAAAAAAAATTATATTTTGTGAAAAAATTTATTCTTAAAACTTAAGAGAAGGAAAATAAAAAGAAATTACCTAATCATCCGGAAGTACTTCAATATCCGAGTCACTGCTCTTCCTATCATCAATCGGTTTATCTTGCTCGCGGTATTTCGCATCAAGATAATCCTTCCAACATACACATAGCTCGAGCGACTCGGGGTTAAGACGACTCCTCCTGTCATCCAAAACCCTCCCGCTCGCTGAAAATGCCGACTCTGAAGCAACCGTGGAGGCTTGCACTGGCAGTACATCCCGTGCAATTTGGGATAAAGTTTTATACATGTTTTGATTTTGTTTCAAAAAATTTAACAAATTAAAATTAACCTGTTCTTGCATTGATAAATCAGAATAATGATCAGTATTTGAATATACACCAATCTCATTAAAAGAGGAAAAAGTAGACGAACCTGCCGAATTAGAAGTACCTTCACCTGGTAGTTGTCTTGCTACTAGATGTTCAAAGCCCTTAAGGTATGGCGCATAATACCTCTCAGCAGTCGATGATGAAGCTCGTCCGCGCACGTCAGCAGAATTACGATAGAGGTTGAACAGTTCCTCAAATGTCTTGCTCACTTTCGCTGTGAGTGCGGTTGTGTCCTCTACTGGGTAGCACATTAATTTCGATATCTCTTGTATCGAGACGTTCACGCCATGCAACTTTAACCTAGGATCTAAACAAGTAGCCACAGCAAAAACAACAGGCAGTTCACTCCAATATTTATTAAACTTTTTATCCATCACTTTTACTATTTCCTTAAAGGGTCCTATATATCTCCATTTTGTTAACATTGTAGCCATCTTGAGAATTTCTATTACAGCGAGAGGAGAGGTGGGATAGTACGTACCAGACAATAAATTGGTAGACGTGTAAAATACCTCCAAAAATTCAGCTAGGTATGTGGCCATCTGCCATTCCTCTTGAGTTGGCAAGCCGGCTGGGAACAAGGTTAGTAGAAAATGCGTATAGACTTCTCTGTATGCCAGAATGTGTAAAAGCATATGGTATGTAGAGTTCCACCTGTGGACCACATCTGTAACTGCTCTCCTGCGAGGCATATTATATTCAACACACAACGTTTTAAATTGTTGTGTTCTCGAACTATTAACATACGCTGTCATACCCCTCATTTTGACAAGAATATCTCCTGCAGCAGCTAAACCATCTTGAACAATTAAATTAATTATATGACAAACACAACGAACATGAAATAATTTACCAGAAAGTACAGGTTTGAGGCTCTCCTCTAAAGCATCAACAGCAGCTGTATTGTTAGAAGCATTATCAAAACTAATACTCATAATCTTATCCTTTAATTTAAACGTGGTACATGCTTTTAATATAATAGTAGCAATGTTCATTCCATCATGCGGAAAAGGAAAGAGCTCGAAAGCGATGATTCTCTTGTGCATAATCCAATCTGCATCAATCCAATGGGCCGTCACACAAGTATAACTAACAAAAGTAAACGGAGATTGCCAAATATCAGAAGTAAGACTAACTTTACCGTCAAAATTATCGAAATAATCGATCAGGCGTGCTTTAGCAGCATTATACTGTCGGAGTGCATCGGATCTAGTTGTGTTTCTATGAACCTTTTTGTACAAAGGTTGAACGTATGTGTTCATATATCTAGAGTGCTTAGCATTATCGGCAAAAGAAAAGGCTTGTTCATCGTGAATAACAAATTCAGCGAGACCGTCTCTTTGCTCTCGCTGATTATAAACAAATAACTTACCGTCAAAAGATAACTGCGTTTGGGTAGGTTCGACGTGGCCTTGTCGAGGTGCACACTGAGGGTAATGCCTGTTAAGATGTCCATTACCACTACCAGACGAAAATAATTTAGCACAGTACTTACATCGAGCTTTTCGGATGCCGTCCACCATAACTTCATCAAAATGATTCCAACACTCGGCTTTCTTTTTTTCCCTTTGGACTTCTGGCTCATTACCGGAGGCATTGCTCGGCCCTTCTTCATCATGACCAGGCATAGGGTTAAGATTATGCCACGGAGTAGTAGCTTCGCCAACCGAGCTGCGTCCTTGACTATAATGCGGGGGTCTTAATCAGGCGTGTATTCAAAATCTGGAATGTTTTGATTGAACTCCCAATTGGCTTGGGTATCTATCATACAGCCTGTACTCATTCGTCCAGGAACGAATGGTTGTGGTGGTGCTTGGATTGGTGTTTGTGATGGCCGTGGTGCTGGCGCTTGTGCTGGTGGTGGTGCTTGTAATGATGATGATGTTTTTCGTGATGATGATCCACGCTTCAGTTTCTTCAGTAATCCAGCCATATTTGACGCTAAACTTTTTTACTAGATTGGAAAACAAAATTAGTAAGAGTAACTAAATACACAAGTATAAGAGCAGTAATTAAAAATTAAAAATAACAATTAAAAGAATTAAAGAGTAACAAATGAATTACTGAGGGTAATTCAAAATTCAAAATTGGAGAGAGTTAGTAATTAAAAAGATTTTAGTAATAGTAATTAATAAATAAAAATTTACTAATTATTAATTACTAGATAAAAGAATTAGAGAGTAACAAATTAATAAGAGGAGTAGTTAGTAACTAGAATTTAGTAAACAAGAATAATAATTAGCAAGAGTACTAATTAGTAAATAAGAGTAGTAATTGGAGAGGAAAATAGTAGCAAAGCTTGTAGAAATGTAGAATGTTTAGATAAGAGAGAGTAAGAAGATTGGTGTGAAAAATTAGAGAGAAATGGTGTGAATTTATAGATTTTTGAAACTTCACAAAAGACCAAAATACCCCTAAAAACTATCCGTTTATAGTTGTTGGGGAGAGTAAGAGTGTAAAAACCTTTAAAAGAATTGAAATAATTAAGTTAGACCAAAATACCCCCCAAACTAGCCGTTTGGGGGGGGTAAAAGTGAAATTTAGGAAAATAATGGGGAATATAACCTTCGAGGGGAAATTAGAATTTGAAAATGGTGGGGCCTGCCAGAAGCGGGCCTCAAACCCGGGCCAAACCCTGGCCTTTTTTCGGGCTGGGCTAGAACCCGACTTTTTCAGGCAGGCTTTTTTATGGAATTTCTTGGTCCGGTCCAACCCCAGGTCCAAAGCTCAATATTTTAGGGCCACCACTGTTCGCAGAAAGGACCGGGCCAGCTCAGGCCAGAAACGGGTCCGATCGGGCCAGCCCGCGGGCTCCCCGGCTCTTTCGACAACTCTAATATTAATAATAATCCTAACTGAACTGGGAAGGTCCACTTGGTCAGATTTAATGGTACAACGCGTGGACTTTTTGGTTAGTTGGCAATAAAATCAAGTAGTCCCTACAAGGCTGGTTGTCTGGACTCAACCCGCATCATGTGGCCAGGACAGTGGCACGAGTATTCGTGCAGGACCGAAGCTGAAACAGCAGAGACATGCCCGGTAATTAAGACAAGAAAAGGGAATTCATCAGGTAACACAGTACACTAATAGTGAGCTCTGAGTCATCTGATGGATCCTGTGACCAAGATCTTGGTCCGTCTCCTTTGATCTGCTAAGCTTTGGCTCGGGTTTCCAGGAAGATAGAAAGTTGTTAATAAATGTGTTAACTGATAAGACACCAGATCATGCTTAGTTTAATCAGATTGAACCCCCTTCACTTTTTCCTGAATTATTGCCTGGTTTTAAGGAATAATTGGATGAACTATGCTACTTATCATACATTTCTTTCAAGTGGGTAGAAGGAAAGATTAAACATTTGCGATAGAGTGCTTAAGCGAAGCGAAGAGCTGTTCTTGTCTTTTACTGCGTAGTTCAAATTCAAATGATTTTAACAAATTACGATATTCACTGGACTAGAACGACGATACATATATATATATATATATATAGGGAGCTGATCCGTTGATAGCGCTAACAAATGGGATATTTTGCTAGCGCGATCTGACCGTCCATCCTGAAAGATGGACGGCCCAGATAGCGCCTTTTTCCAAAACTGTCAGCTGTCCGCCATACAGTCTCGCGGACGGGATTTTTTTACCTTTTTGCCCTCCTCCCATGTCCGCGAGACTGTCTCGCGGACGACTTTCGGTTCCTGACATGTGTCAGGAAAAAGGCGTCCGCGAGACAGTGTAGCGGACGCCCTCTAGGCTGACACATGTCAGGACCTGTCCCGTCGGTCGCCTAGAAAGTCTCCTGTCAGAGCCCCGAGAACTGTTCCCCTTGGTATCTGTGACGTCAACAGTGTCCTGTTTGTGGGAGCTCTCCAATGTAGCGGACGGCGTCCCTTCGTCCACTCTCTCCTGCTATAAATATTAATTAGATCGGGCTATATATATTATTGTAGCGGACGGCGTCCCCTCTCTCTCTCTCTCTCTCGAACATCTAACCCAAGCCGCTACCCCATCTACGGCGACCCACATCTCCGGTGACCCACATCTCCGGTCACCCACATCTCCGGCGACACCACCGTCCTCCCCTCAACGCCGATCTCGATGGCTTCTGGATCGGAGACCACCTACGCCTACGATTATATTGGCAACTTGCACCTGGTAGGCAAACACTTTTTCAAAGTCATGATGCCGGGATTTGAGCATGAACTTGTAGGCTATCCCTCTTTCTCTTTCTCTTTCTCTGTATTTTCGTGTGTTAAAAGTTTGATCTTTTGTTTTTCTTAACCAAAACTAACCTATTTTTTGTATTGTGTTTGGTAGGACATACCGGAAGCATTTACCAATCAATTTACAACAATTCATGATAGTGCAAGATTATATAGCCGCAAGGGGGCATGGCAGGTTGAAATCAAGCTGAAGCCCGGCCGATCCCAAAAAAAGGAATTCGCAGAGGGTTGGAACGTCTTCGTGCGCCAGCATGGCCTCGAACTCGGGGACTTTGTAGTGTTCGAACACCTTGGGTGGTGGGATTTTCAAGTTGTAATCTTTGATCGGAGCGCTTGTGAAAAACTTTCGTACCCCATTTGTGAACCCTAGTTTATTATTATAATAAAAAAATTTATGTTCTTGTTCATTATGTTTCCAAATTTTTTCTTGCTTAATTGTGCCTTTTTTTGTTGCCTTGATATATTGAGATCGTTGATTGTGAATCGTACATTATTTTTTGTTTATTGAGATTGTTGATTCCGTCGCTAAAACAAGTCTTCGGGCGTCAGTTTATTAAAATAGCATTAACCTACTATGTCGCTAAAACAAGTCTTCGGGCGCCAATTTATTTCAATTTATTAAAACTGCATTACGGGCGCCAATTTATTACATTACGCTACATTGTATAGCTCTATATATAGCGCACAACAAAGTCTAGCTCTACAATATAGCGGATATAAGGCCTCCGCTTAGGCCGGGGTTCGGGAAGGTCGGAACTAAATGTCTGGTCCGTGCCAACCATTTTCTGGACCTGGAACTAAATGTCTGGTCCGTGCCAACCATTTTCTGGTCCAACACTAAGCGGCCGGGGTTCGGGAAAAGGTCGGAACTAAATGTCTGGTCCGTGCCAACCATTTTCTGGACCCGGAACTAAATGTCTGGTCTGTGCCAACCATTTTCTGGTCCAACACTATTTTTTTTGTTTTCGGTATTTATATCCGCGATACTATATAGCGGACAGTCTATCAGCGATGCTAAATCTATTGTCCGCGATACTATATAGCGGACAGTCTATCAGCGATGCTAAGTCTATCGTCCGCGATACTATATAGCGGACAGTATATCGTCCGCGATACTATATAGCGGACAAGGAACAGACTGGTGTCATCCGCGATACTATATAGCGGACAACAAATATATATTGTATAGCGGACAACAAATATATATTCAATCCCAAAAGAAAGTCCTAACTTCGACACTCTTCTCCGTTCTTCCTACTCACAAATATTCCCAGCGGCGTTGGCAAGCAGATCTGCGCAATTTCTTCATAAGAGCAGCTTTAATACCCTAATAGATCACGTAAGTTCACAAAATCAATCCTTTACATGTTTCTAATCTATAGTTGTGATCAATATTGCGTTTTATGCGTGGTTTTGATTATGCATTGAGCATGTGCTAGCGATGATGAGGATTTATATATGTATGTATTTGTTCATGTGCTAGCGTTTGTAAAATCCGATTCCGTATATGTCTATATATCTATTATGCATGTGCTAGCGTCGTATTTTTGCGAGCGATTATCAAAATCCAAAACGAAAAATCCAAACTGAGAAGGTTTTTCCATAGTTTCAGTTGCAAAAAATGGAATTTATCCCTGGACCAGAAGATCCATCCGTGTTATACGACCAAGCCAACCATATCAGTACGCTCATATGGGATGGTGGAGTAAGATACATTATTTATCAACTTTCTTATTATTACGAACGTTGTTTTACCGTTCATTTTGCTTAAATTGTATTTATTAATAATTCGTAGGAAAGAGAACTTCTCACCACCGTAGAAGTATCTCGCGAGTTCACGAGATGGAAATTGAACAAGTCCCAGAAAAGGATACTGCGTGGAATTGGGTTTGGGATTTTCACGCATGGGCAGATCTTTCAACAGCTTGACCGGGCCTTGATAGGTGCCCTTGTTGAGAGGTGGAGAAGTGAAACGAATACGTTTCACTTCCCGCTCGGAGAGATGACAATTACCCTAGAAGATGTAGGGTTCATCTTGGGGTTGCCGGTGACGGGGCGGCCGGTAATTGCTCCTCCGTCAGACGCAACGAATAAGAGAACAGCGCGGGACTTCTTCACTTCGATACCCCAGGATCAATTTAGCACTGGTGGTATAAAGTTGAAGTGGTTGGTAGATACCTACGGGGTTTTGCCGAAAAACTATACGGGCCGTGAGCTTGTGGTGTACACAAAGGCCTTCCTCTTGTGGGTGATGGGGGCAATTTTATTCCCAACGACGTCGAAGAACACGGTCAGCGTGAAATATTTACCGTTGTTGGGTAACCTGTCGGAGGTTGGGGATTATGCCTGGGGTGCAGCGGTTCTTTCGTATCTGTACCGAGCATTGCACAAGGCAACGAGGCCCAACTCCAAAGCCATATGTGCATGTCTCTCGCTATTGCAGGTATATCATATAAATCATGTCTTCGTTATTGTGTTTTATTTTTGTTGAATCGACGATATAAATATAATTTTTTGATGTTCTCAGGTGTGGTCTTATGAACACCTTGCTCCCGGTGCACCAACGCGTAGGGATGGAACCGATAAAGTCTGGCCTCGGTTGTGTGCTTGGGAGTACAGCCGGAGGGCTAGCCACTACAAGAGGAGAGTCGATCCCCATCACAACATTACGTACTATCGAGGGGAGTTCGACCGTCTATCTCCGGGCCAAATGCGTTGGGCACCGTACATACGTTTGGCGCGACGGGTGGGAGAGTCGTTCGTCTTCACGCTCTCCGGGTTGCAGCGCACACCCCTGATCCATTTCGAGGTCGCAGAGTGGCAGCTGCCCGACCGAGCAATGCGCCATTTTGAGTTGGAGCAGGGTTTGCCAGTCGATGCCCCGGATATGAGGGTTAACAGGAACCCACCGGATGTCGGAGTGTTTGGCACCGCCAATGCGTACGAATTGTGCGCGGCCGAAATAGAGCTTTGGACTTCTTGGCAGGACACACTGGCGGCCATCGTCTCGGAGCCAGACCCCGTTATCAGCATCGATCAGTACGATGAGTGGTACTACCGCATCACGCGGAGGAGAGTAGCCCCTGTAAACTTTGAACGTGGGGAGAGGTATGCGCCTAGGGGTCAGATCGATGAGCGTATGGCATACAATCTCGTAAGTTGCCCAACAAGTCTGACTTGAACCAAATTAGTTGAATATAAATGTCTGATTGAAGTTACTTAATTTTTTATCTCTTTGGATGTAGGTTAATGCCTCGCTTGCATTCTTCCAGAAGTTGAGTGAGCGGAGGGATCTGGTGAGCGCAATGGGCGAGGATCTTTGCCAACAGGCTGCGACATTGGCTTTAGGCTGCGGGAATTTTTTGCGCCAAGCATCGGGACAGTCTTCGGGAGTCAGCCCGGGAATGGGTTATACGGGCGTCAGCCAGGGATACGGTGATCCCTCTGGACAGGCTTCAGGGGTGAGTCAGGGAGTTGGTGGTACCTCTGAAGCGGGGATGGGACAGGCTCAAGCGTCGTGGGGCGATTACAGCGGCCCCTCCTTCAATTTGTTCCCGGAACCCCTCTCTCAAGTCACGCAAGATTGTCCTTTCGGAAACTACGGTTTCTCCGAGGCACTGCCCATTGTCCCGTGGGCGGGACCAGTTGGCGGCCCCGGAGGGGAATATCAGCCGGCTGAAGAAATGGCCGGAGAGCAATATCAGCCGGCCGAAGAAGGAATTGGAGGCCAATATCCCTTGTTCCCCCCCGGCGGAGGGCAATATCCCCCGATCCCCCCGAGGGCAATATCCGAAAGGGCATCCAGCCAGGCCCCTAAAGCCGCATAAATGCGATCTAATCCGAGCCCGTTATTTTAGCGGGGCCCCCCAAGACGGAGCGTCGTATGACGTGGATCACCCGGAGGGCTTGGATTACAATGCCTCGTGGACAGAGATCGCCTCGCTGGCGCCGGGAGTTTGGTTAGACAGCGGTGTCATCTCGCACTACGTGCAAATTCTGAGGCGAAGGTGTCGGGAGCATCCAAACATCGGTCCGCGCGTGTTTATCTTGGATGCTTTTTTTCATCAGCTCCTAGTACAAGAGTGGCACGACTGGGGCAATGCAAGGAAGGGGAGGGGAGAACCATGGCCCAGTGGAAACCGTCCCCTAACCTACAAGCATATCTTGCTAGGGATAGTCCAGTGAGCGCAAGTGTTGCCGACGTGTTTCTAATCCCCTTTTTAGGGAATGCCCACTGGTACTTGGTTTGCTACGAACCATTACAGAGCACGGTATCAGTCGTCGACAGTCTCTACGATGATACCGACGTGATGCCTGTGATTGATATGTACCGAGGCATAGGCCAGTTGGATGCCATGGTAAGATCTTGTTTCCTTCTTATTGTAACTTGCATATTATAAAACTGATTAATCTTATTTTGCTAGCTATGTTTAATGCTTATTATGTTTCTCGCAGAATCTTTTTGCTGCCCTGGTCAATGGTAGGCGTCGGGAGAAGGTATCGCGCAGGCCGGACCTCATTTTCCGATTGAAGAGGAGTAGGCCCAAGCAACATAATTCCTCGGACTGCGGCGTCTTCCTCTGCATGTACATGGATTACATTTGCCGGTCTGAGAGCCTCAAGAAGACTGTCTGGAGCGAAGAATGCATACAAGACTTTAGGTATAGGATTGCTTGGCAAATTATGAATGGCCGGCCTAGAGCTATTAGGTTTATTGTAAATCCGTGTAAGGAACATCATTCCTGCGAGAGATGATGTTCCCCAATTCACATTGTAACGTTATATTCAACACTTTTTAAAAAAAAATTTATTGAATGCGATTGATTTTATTGACCGATATGATTTAACGGTGGGAAACCAAGTGTTGGATATCTGTCTGTTGGATATCTGTCTATCTGCAGGGCAAGTGTTCAAAAAATAACCAAGTGTTCGATAATCAGTCTTTCTGCCCGGCCGTCCGCTACATAGTATAGCGGACGTAGAGAACCAAAAGAAAAAAAAAACTAAGTGTTGGAGAGGTGGGTATTCTGCAGGGCCGTCCGCTACATAGTATAGCGGACGTAGAGAAAACAACCAAAAAAAAACTAAGTGTTGGGTGGGTATTCTGCGGGGCCGTCCGCTACATAGTATAGCGGACATAGAGACTGGGGCTGTCCGTTACATAGTATAGCGGACATAGAGAAAACAACCAAAAAAAACTAAGTGTTGGAGAGGTGGGTATTCTGCGGGGCCGTCCGCTACATAGTATAGCGGACGTAGAGAACCAAAAGAAAAAAAAACTAAGTGTTGGAGAGGTGGGTATTCTGCGGGGCCGTCCGCTACATAGTATAGCGGACGTAGAGAACCAAAAGAAAAAAAAACTAAGTGTTGGAGAGGTGGGTATTCTGCGGGGCCGTCCGCTACATAGTATAGCGGACGTAGAGAAAACACCAAAAAAAAAACTAAGTGTTGGAGAGGTATTCTAAATACCTTAGGTTTCTAATGTTGTGCTGCGCAGTGTAGCGGACAGTGTAAGAAATCACATATAAAAAAATGAGAGTAAAGGTTATTACAAAAAAATCATTACTAAAAGATTATTACAAAATGTCCGACAGGTTTGATGGCTCATAAAAGATTATTACAATAAATATTCAGTACACTAAAGTTCCACTGCAGCTTGTTCGTCCTCATCCTCGGCATCATCTTCTTCCCCGTCTTGCAAAGGCACTGGACTTATCCCCAGTGCCTTGTAATGGTTCCGCTTGTCGTGGTCGGTCATTTTGTTGCACAATGCACACCTTCTCAGCTTTTTTGGTTGAGTTGCCGTCTCAATAGAGCTTTTCATCCGCGTAGATCTCTTGCGGCCTTTCGTTTGCGATATAATTGGATCCGAAGGCCGGATATCATTGTCGTCTCCCTCCCCCGGCTCGTCATCTTCTGATCCCGTCGTAGGCTCGGTGTCAACCGCATTGCTGACTGAAGCTGCTTCCAATTGGTCGACGATGGGCTCTTGCTGCTGAGCTACCTCGAGGAGATGTTTATATCCGACCATTGTAGCAGCACCCTTTACGGACAAACGGGTGAACATCGTCACCAGATGATTATACCGCAACGTCTCTGATTCTTCAAAGTCAGTATACGGGTGCTCCGGAAAGGAAATGGTACCGTGCAACCTGTTTGCACCTTTCGTCCACCGTGGCAGGACGTATTTATCGGGGATTGTCCTGATATTCTTCTGTGTGAAAAACCGCAGAATGTGTCTACACAGGATGCCATGGAACTCAAACTTCTTGCAAACACATGTCACCGAGTCCGTCAATGTGTCGTGGGTCACCGTATAAATTCTGCGCAGCTTCTCAGGGACGAGGTCATTCACGAGCGAATAAACCTTGTACTCACGCGACGACTTTTCTGCCACCTTGTATATACTGTATCGGCCCGATTTTTGCAGCTCTACTTGGTATAGCAGGAAGATCTCCTTCGTATAGACTTTGGCACCGTTCAGCTCCAGCGGGGTCTCAAGCAACCTTCTCCTTTGCTTGTACGTGGTTGCAAAGTCTGCAGCCCTTTCTTTCACGAACAACGACGCAACCGCTTTTTGTGCAGATGTGACGAAACTCTTCAAATTGGTAGCTGTACCCACATAACTATCGAACGTGGCATTCATAGATTCACTCCTGCCCGTCGTTTTCATGCCCGCAGAAAAATGACTTCTCGTGTAAACGCCAATCCATTGCTCTTTGAGCCCGTACAAGTGCTGGAGCCACTCGTTGTCTTGCAATGAGTAATCCCGAACAAGCTTTTCCCACCTCTCCTCGAATTCCTCAATCGTTAATGACTTGAGGACGCATTTGTCAAAATCCTGTTTAAAGTCTGGATACTTTGCGTACATGTGATGCAGACGTTCCGGGTATTTGTTGCTTATGTGCCAAGTGCACAAGTTGTGTCGAGTATCTGGGAAGACGGTAGCAATAGCCTTCTTCATTGCCAAATCTTGATCGGTGATGATAACAGTCGGTGCTTTGAAGTTCATTGCTTCCAGCCACACCCTAAACAACCATTCAAAAGAACTCTCGCTCTCGTCCCTTAACAAGGCGAACCCGAACAGGATGGAGTGATAATGATGATTGACGCCCGTGAAAGGAGCGAACGGCATCGAGTACTTGTTGGTACGGTATGTGGTGTCGAAAGTCACGACATCCCCAAAATGCTTATAAGCTAGCCTCGAACGACCGTCGACCCAAAAAATTGTGCTAACTCGATGCTCGTCGTCAAGTTTATAGTCGAAGGTAAACTGCGGGTCCTCCATCTGCATCCGTTTCAATAGGCTCATTGTCGCTTGCGCATCATTGAGGTCATACGCGGCTCGTCTATGGGTTCGGACCGCGTTACGAACGTCTGTCGTGTTAAAGTTTAAATTTTGAATTCCCCCAGCCTGTTCAGCAAGAACATTAATCATGTCGGTAGGTCCTAGCCGCGCATCGCTCATTGTGTGAATTAGGCTCCTCGCGACCTTACCCATCTTCTTGTGTTGATGCATCTGACTCACCTTAGAAGGGGTTACTAACGGGTGATTGTGTGCCAGTTCCAGGCTGGTAATAAGCCAATGATCTTGTTTGGCTTTATAGCTTACGAACATCTTGACCTGGCAATTCGTGCGCGCAAAGCAATCCCGTCTTCTCCGCGCATACCCTATTTCGTCATCATCACTGTCATCGTTGCCTACGCGTGTCTCATTTTGCACTGGGTTTCTGCCCCTATGACACTCGTATAAGCGAGAGCATATCCTTTTCGATACGCTGCTTGTTCTTGTAGTTTTTATTCTAATGCCAAAACCAACCCTCAATGAATACGCTCGAAAACATTCTCCAGCTTCTTCCAATGTTTGAAAGGTTCGTCCTAGATACGGATCACTAGCATCTACGGGGGTGCTGGAGCTCGACACGAAATCAGACATTGTGAAACAAGACCTATGTAGAAATAGAATACGCTTATTATCTCAAAATTATCTTGACGAATAGACCGATTTAGGATACCATATACATAATCTCAAAAGTGTCTCCCATTTTGCTAATTATATATTTACTGAACATAACAAATTAAAATTACTAAGATAAACAGACAAATTCACCATGCCAAAATACAACAAACATATCTCAAAAAATTCAAATTTTAATAGGATACACGTGTCGAAGTTAGCAAACCTAAAAAAAAATCGAAATTAACTACAATGAATTAGTTTAAAGTTAACAAATTAATTTCTAGAACATCACAAGTTGATGAATAGAGTGACAAATTTCTAGAACATCACCAAAGATCTATAATTTTTTGTCAAAAAAAAAATTATATTTTATCAGTCAATCCACCCAGAAAACGGTAGCAAGATCACAAACTTACCTTGCTTGAGTGATGCGTGAACCAAGTGTTACTCGAAGCTTGAAGGGTGCTGAAAATGGAAGCAAGTGAATCTGAAGCCCGCAAAAATTTTGCTGAAAGAGCCGAGAATTAGGGAGACTTTCTAGGCGACCGACGGGACAGTTCTCGGGGCTCTGACAGGAGACTTTCTAGGCGACCGACGGGACAGGTCCTGACATGTGTCAGCCTAGAGGGCGTCCGCTACACTGTCTCGCGGACGCCTTTTTCCTGACACATGTCAGGAACCGAAAGTCGTCCACGAGACAGTCTCGCGGACATGGGAGGAGGGCAAAAAGGTAAAAAATCCCGTCCGCGAGACTGTATGGCGGACGGCTGACAGTTTTGGAAAAATGCGCGATCTGGGCCGTCCATCTTTCAGGATGGACGGTCAGATCGCGCTAGCAAAATACCCCATTTTACTAGCGCTATCAACGGATCAGCTCCCATATATATATATATATATATATATATATATATATATATATATATATAGATGTGACATAACAATTTCGGTCACGTATTTTTTTAAAAAATTGAATTTGCACCCTAAGAAATATAATAATTCTTGTTTTACTATACTGCATGACCTTTCCAAATTGGTACAACATTAACATACTGAAAGAATTTGACAGTTTGACAGAGGTTTATGTAGTTTATCTCGTTCAGTATTTTCATCTTGTAGTCTTTGAAAAAAACATTTGCAACAAGGCTCTTAGGTGAGAAAAGATTGACATGTGAACAGAAAACCTTATCTTGCTTAGTTATTAATTTTAAGTAGCAGCTAAGTGAGGTCTTAGCCTTTCTTGTTTATTCAGAGTTGGATAGCACCAGTTGCAAACTCTAATTATGGAGCCTATCTATCTATCTCCTTCTAAAAGCAACATCAGGTGCTGAGACTTGAGTTTTTATTAAATCAGTGTATCCTTTTGCTCCCAATTAGGGGTCAAGACTGAATTTTGACACTTCCTACTATACTAGAGGAGCCTGAGAAAATATGACTAGCCAGTCATCTTTCTTTTTTTAATTTCCTATTACAACGATAATGCTTCTTTCCAGAAAAACGAAGAAAACAGGCATTAAATTGCTCTAGTTGGATCGTAAACATTATGTGCGCACTAAAAGAAGTTTGAATCTAACTATATTGGCAGAGTTGGCATTAAACTAGACTAAGACGATGCCAATACTAAACTGACATCTTTTACAACGAGCTCAAAAAAAGCTCGTTTATCTCGCAAGTCAAGCTCGAATAGATTTCTGATGGATCGAGGGTGATCCGAACTCCAACCACCCATCTCTATCGTATATGTAGATACTATTGTAAAATCGTTGCTCCATTGATTCCTTACTTAAGATTCCCTTTGCTCGTCACTGCAAGACAACAGGATCAACCAAACATGTTTGACATGGTTTCACCACCCACATGCTTACTTTTATAGATTCAAACGAACTTTATTGTTGTTTAAGATTTCAAAATATCTGATTTTTCCTCATGGGATAATTGCGTAGGTTGTACCGCGACAAATGTATGAAGACATCACCATCTTCAAGAACTTTGATGGATCATTTGATCAAGCTGCATGAAAGTGATTTCAATACGTGGAAATAAAAAACCGTCGCTGATGCACCTCTAGCGACAGAAGGGCGGAAAATAAGTGTATAGAAATAATGCTAAAAGCAGCATTAGAAAAAGATTGCAAAAGGCTAAAGTCATCAAAAAGCTCTCTATATCAATAATCATTGTGTCTACAGGGTACATGGTGCACTGTTGCAACATCAATGGCAAAACACCAAGAAGTATATCTACGTACTGTGGCACCATAAAAGGCAACTGTGCCAACAATAATCTAGGTAAAGATATAATGGATCAATTATGTCGGTACATAATGTAACACTGATCCCCTCGTATAGTTCTCAAGCAGTTAATTTTTCTTTTTTGAAGAACTTCTCGAGCAGTTCACATTAATTAAATCTTCAAAGCGCCATCCGCAACAGAAGAATTTAGCGCTAGATTTCCGAGGCTGAGACCCCAAAGTACAGAAGGCTTTCGGCTGTCACGGAAGGACTTGAAGCTCCTTCACACTGGCAATAGTGAGAATCGAAATCAAACGTTCCTGGATTATGGCAACCAAGTGAGAGATACGCTAGCAAAAAGTTAGAAATAAATTCAGAAGAGAGGAGTTTTTAATTAAGGCTTTGAGGTCGAGTATAGACAAAGCAAACTACCACAAACAAATCAGTATTCTTATTCCCACTGGGAAATGCTCCTCCAGGACCTCCTTCCCTCTGGACTCTAACCCTGGGACTTGTTCTCTTGAGAAGAGGCCATTTCAGCAGTTCGAAGCACCTTGAGTGCCTAGGCGTGACGGTCCCCTTCTCGAATTCCTCCAGATCGTGACTCCTGACATTTGAGGAGCCCCTTTAGACTTCATCACGTTCATAGCCTCCTTTGAGCGCACAAACACGTGAACTGTGGACATATATACTCGAATTAATGCTAGATGTTTTTGATACAGCTAAATTAGAGCACTCTGTATTGGACCAACTGTATCCATTCCTCAGGAGGTCTCTATTCTGCATTCCAGCAACTCCACCATCTAGAGTGTTCTAGTGTTGATTCGACGTGGCACGAGACCAATGGTCCACGAGTCACTCTTAGGATTTCCACAATGGCACGTGCAGTCATAAAGGTTTACGAGTGTAAGGTCCCAGAGAACATAAGGCACGTCCACTTTGGATACATAATCAAGTAATTCATCAGTAACAGTTGAAATTAAACATGAAAATCAAAAAGGAGGAAGGCAATATTAATTAATACAAGGAAAAGTGTTAAGGGAGAAAAATGAAGACAAAATGGTTCAAAGTCTTTAAGCACAAGGCAAAGAGTGCTTATTAAGAAAATTAAATTCAATAGAACGGCCTTTTTGTGTTTTGCGCGCATGTGAGGGTAGGTGGTAAACTCTGATCAACATATACAACAAAGTAAAATGAAAAGACAGCTAACCATATCAGTAATCAAACCGACATTCAACACATCAAAAAGTGAGCAGTTAGATTACGATGTTAAAATAGATAAACTTGTGACAAGGGCATGAGAAGCTAAAAAGTAGCATTTGTTAGTCGACCAGTAAGAAGTGCATAAGCCTTGATAGACTCTTTCATCCTCTACTAATAGTTTTTTTAGTAGGACTGGGATCAAGCTTCCTCTTGTCTTACCCCGTGAAAAGAACACTTTGTATCATCAAGTTTACCCACACTACTTGTGTAGCAAACAAAAGTGAATTGAAGTCACCAGCTTGTGAAATCCACTCATATCTATAAAGGTCAGCTAAGTGCTGCTTATTACAATGAAACAGCATGACTTAAGAACTAACTATTCTGCTGTAAATGTACTGAGCTGTTCATGAAAAGTTCGTGGTCTGTTTCCTGAACCTAACATGAACAACTTTTTAGAGCTCCTTTACTAAAGGAGCCGGGTATGAATAATTTCAAAATGGTCATGAATGTGGTCGTGAACGTATTGTCTGCACGATAAATTTATAATTTTATGTTTAAAGCATGAACATTTACCATTACCCATGTAAAATTAAGTCTAAAGCATCTTAACTCTTTGACGTAATTTTGTACCTAATCAATCTACTGACATGAACAAATGATGTAGAACGGACCTTACTAAAGGTATATAAGGCTGTCCTACTAGCTGATACTATCGGCTAGGCTTAGATTTGTAGGGTTTGTAGTTAAGAAGCTAGAGCTTAGGATTTAAAGGGATATATTTTTTGGGGTTGGTTTAGGGTGCTGTGAATGGTACCCGCGAACAATGTTTCGGTGTTTATATCTTCAATAATAAAGAGTCCCACTAAGGCCTTCTAGGAGTCTCAACTAGAAGAGATTCTATGGAGTCTCACCACTGAAAGAAAGCAAAAGCTACTGTAATTTTATTACTCAAGTTCTTGCATAGCTCTTACAGTGCTTGTTCATATACAGAAAACAAAATAGACCTTTCCTACTAAGTAATGGATAACTTAAACTAGAGGCTCAACCTAATATAGTAACTACCAAAGACTAGATCAAATAACAGAAGGACTTAAAAAATAAAGTAACTTCTAATCTGCCTTAAATTACTCGAAAGACCCAAGTATCCATTGCTGAGAAATCTCCACAAACAAATCTTTTGTTTCGGTTGACTAAGGGAAGTTCCAAGATTGACGTCATTCTGAATTCATAGTACTTACTAACAATTTTCCGAGTATGGAAGACCAGATAATGTGACTCTTGCTGTCAAATGCTTTAGTAAAGTGGACCTTTCATTTATAGAAGTATTTGGACCATAGTGAGCCAAACCGCTTGTGCTGTCTATTTTGGTACGAAAAATTCCGACCAAAGCTCATACTACCAGCCTTAAACTGAACCCTTGACCTCTTGAGTTCAAATGCGTATAAAAACCAAAAGATGTAAAGAGGCTATATCAGTGTAAAGCTTTGAATTTAGAATGAATCCAAGTAAGCTGTTGGCTTATCCTGTTGCCACTAAAATTGGGGAATGATTACAACCGCAGAGATAAATGTATTAGATATATCTTATTTGCAGGGTGGAGGTGCGGGTGGGGGAGCTTTAAAAGATCACGAAAGTGTAAAAACAGATCAAACGCCCGAAAAGTTAAATGCCACATATCGAAGCATTACCTAGATTACGATAAACTACATTTCATTATACAGAATTAGAGTTGTTCACAATAATAGCAAGTGCTCGGGTGCAGACCTGACTTCCTATTTATTACACTCATGGAAAACTAAACATAAGCTTATATATTTACCTCACGTATATCTCCGCCGCCCCCTGACCAAGAAATCTTCCTAAGCTGTGATACGTCTTGAAAAAACTCGACTTCCTAGCAAAAGCAGAATGAGGCTCACTCTGCAGATACACTTAGTCCTGCAAATTATGTACAGGTTGTGACAAACAGAAACATAGACATTTGAGGCCTCAAATGTTTTCCGCAAGAAAAACAGTCTTCAATATGAGCATAGGCATTTAATATGTTAAACATTTCCTCCAAAATCAAGATCCTCTCTTAAGGTCAAGTCCAATACAAGGTACTTCAGGGATAAAGTTTTAATCTCATGCCCCAGCTTCCATACCATAATCCGGTCGATATCAGATATTTCCCATGAAGTTCAAAAGCTCATATACCTGATGTCAAAGTGGTGCTTCCAAACCAAATGACGACATGTTGGCTAAATGACCTTTACATCTGTCATTTCATTGCATGAGCATCCTCTACATTCACATTCTCATCACAACCACTATCATCATCCATCACTCAGTTACATGAGAATCCTCTACACCCAAACTGTCATCACAATCATCATCCTCGTCTGTGTAATAAGAGTCACCGTCACAATCCATATCCGAGTCCGAATCTTCCTTCCCCTTCCCACGCTGTCTAATGTTGTCAGTATCACCAAATCGCTCACAATGGCCATCGATATAGTCATCTTGGACACCCCCCTTCTCAGGACGTAACCTATCCCTCCTGTAATTAGTCATTTCCCCATCCATCCTGGCTTTCCTCGGACTCAACATAATCAACTCCACCAACCTTCTCCTAGCTAAATACAAGTCATTTGGCTCAATCAACTCCCCCTTCCTATATGCCTCCCTAAGGAAAACAGTATGAAGCTTCCCATGATTCCCCCTAGTCGATATATAAAATATTCCCTGATGCTGAAGAAGGAAATGCTTAAGCTTGTTTGGCAAATCCATTGCCGCCCTAAAATGCGCGATCCTCTCCAAAGTAATCTTCTTCTCCACTGTCAATGAAAGCAGCTCATGAATCGTCGCGACTGCCCTCTTCTCCATACGCTTCTGCGCCTCGAGCGACCTCATATCGTACCCTGAAATATCCTCGTACGGCGACCAGTACGGCAACCGCTGCCACTTCCAAACTGCAATCTTGTAATATTTCCCAGTCTTAAACCCAGGCGGGAAATTCACTATGAACGAAAACCTAATGTCTTCGGCATCAGCCCCCCCCTCCCTGTACTCCCTCTCCCTCTCTCTCTCAATAGCACACACACTTAAATCCGGGTCTTTATCCACAATCTCGATGTACTTATTCCTAGTCTCTTTAGCATCAAACAGCCTAAAATATTGTGGGTGTTTGAGAACTACCGAAAACTCGAAATCATCAGGCAATCCGAAGTCCTTCCTCGCAATCCTTACGTGCTCCAGCCTGAGCCGGCCCGTATTCGACAGCATTACGAGCTTCCTCAGCCGCGTAACAGCGTCGGTTAATTGAGCCATCAGGGCATCGTTTTCTTGCTGGATTTGGAGGTGGGCCTTGCGGGTCAGACGGCAATAGAGGATCCGCTGAACTGGATGCTCGTAAATCTCGAAAACGTGGGGAAACTTGAGGATGAACTGGCCGGGTTCGAGCTTCTTGAACCCTTGCCGGCCGGCCAGAGCGCCGAGGCGGTGGATGGAGACCATGCAGTTGGGTTGTGAGAGGATCATGTCTTGGAATTTGAGGGTCTTGATGACCTTTTTGTGGATTTCCATGTAGTTGTCGTAGCCGTGGTCGCGGATTCTTTCCTGCTTTTTGGGGATTGAGGTGGATTGGGACATGGGTCTTGTGGATGTGACTGTGAATTTGGTGGGGGTGGGTGCTTTGTGCCTTGAGATGATGGTTGAGTGACTGAAGAAGTTGCGCATTTTTGCCCCTGTTTGATGGCTCTTCAGGGTTTAGGGTTTATGGTGATTGTTATGGTGATGGCGATGATACTGTTCAGGCGAAGGTCAAGACTTAAAGAGGGAGGCTGGTTAAATCTTTTTCAGAAATGAGGGATAGATGGTGTAGTTTACAGATTAATGTGACATTAGCTTTTGGGCCTCAAAGAGAGCATTTTGGGGGAGTGGATGGTGTAGTTAGATATTAATGAGTAGGGAAAGTCTAAAGCATAGTTATGAATATCGTATTGGAGTGTGTACCGTTTTTTTTACGAAACGGTACGTAACGATACTTGTACCGTCTCAAAATTTTCATCAATAATATCTATTTGTATTATTTATTTACCGGCAAACTAACAATATATATATATATATATATATATATATATATATACTTACAGTTCTTATAAAATAAATGGTTTATCTTATGGAGCTTGATTTACCATAATTTTCAAATAAGCTAGTTTGTTAAATTATAATATCTTTGGGTTCAAGAATAAGTTATTTTTGTGTGTCTGCATGTATGTGCGCGAGCGGATGTGTGTAAAGTAGTACATCATATAGATGAAAGAATATGATCAAAATTTACAGGTATGAAGTAATCAAAGATAAGTGAATATTGAAAACTTATCAGGAACGATTTTGTAAATTGTAATGAATTTTATGAGCAGGAGGCTACAGAGATTTCGATTAGTATAATAGAACTCATAGTGTCTTTATATCGAGTCTTTAAATGGTCAATTTACAGGATTTTTAATAAAATTTGTTACTTTTACATTTTTTAAACGAACCGGTACAAAACACAATATCTCGCTGGTACGCAGTTTTCGGCCGGTATCACCTATACCGGCCGGTACAACCTGTACCGAGTGGTATTTTAACCGGTACAAAATTTAAGAGATATCGTACTAGCAAAAGACAAAAACAGTACGTATCGGGCGGCCAGTACTGGTACGGTATTGATAACTATGGTCTAAAGTGCGATGAAAGATAACAATTGACCAAATATAAAAAAATAAGGAATAATTATAGCAGTGTATTTGATGTTAGGATAAAATTACTGTCAATGAAACTAAATTTTAAAATATAACATACGGTGACCACAAACTTTGCAAATATAACAGCCGTATCTATCCTTCATTAATTTGTCAATTTTACTGATCTCATCAATGCGTATTTTTAAAAAGTCAATATGGACTGTAAAAAATATTCATATCCTAATTTTCAAATTAGGGTTTTATTTCTCTCTCTTCCTCCCTCGCCCCTATCTTCCCCCTCTTGTCAAACCTTAATTCCAAATTAGGGTTGATTCTCTCTCTCTCTGCCTCCCCCCCCCCCCCCCCGAATCTTCCACCTCTTTCAAAATTGGGATTGATGCCAGTTGCGAGAGGATTGTGGCGTGCTTCTATGATATTGGTGACGGAGTTGGCATGGGGTTAATGTCGATTGGGGGAGGATGGCGTTTACGGTGGTTTTCTGTGTTGGTGGCGGTGGGTCATTGACGCTGTGATGGGTGGATTGATGGGTGGTGATGATGGGTGGATGACGCCGTGGTGAGGGATGATGGTGATGGCCGATTGACGAGACTGTTGGGTTTCTGTGTTGGTTGTGGTGGGTAATTGACGCGGTTGTGGGTGGATGATGGCGATGGGTGGTTGACGAGACTAATGGAGGCTGACGTGTGGTTGCTAATGGTGGTTACGGTTGGGAAAGTCGGTGTCGTGCAGGTGGTACTGAGGTGGTGGGTTCTTCAAAAAGGAATAGAAAGGAGTGGAGAGACGAAGGAATGGCATTTGAAAAAAAAAAATAACCTTCAAATTTAAGGGCAATAAAGTCATTTTCTTAAAACCGTTAGGTATTTTAAGATTCCATTTGGTCAACGAATATCTGTAATATTTGTCCAAACTAATAGACACACGTACTTTACCCTAACCTCATGGACATGTTAAATTATCCCAATAGTTAAAACAGGTGATTGGGTGAAGATAAGGATCTAACTATTCTTACCATTCCCATCAAACCACCAAACTACCTCTATTTGCAATGCTCTGTGCTTAGCCATGAATGTTAAACCACATCCATGGCTGGCAAAGCAATTACCCAAAAGGCATCACTAAACTCCGTAACATTGGTAACATCAAAAGCAATCAAATCGGGATCCATAAAAACCCGTAGTTCAACTAAAGATTCAAAATAAGAAAAAGTTCAAATTTAAACGTATCAATTATTGATTGAATCCCAATTGTCCACAACTTGATGCCAGCCGCTACATGCTGACGAACGCTCCCATCCAGAACCACAAGCTCCTAAAACTATCCAATCTACTATTGAGCCATTTCATGTCGCACCGATTTCGACAGCTTCATTAATGCGACCACCCGATCGACCACCACAACACCACACTAACATCACTTACCGCTCGATGCATCGTCCCAAACCCTCCAACCACCATGGGAGTCGAAGAACTTATCCTCACCTCACAATTATTTTCTTCAATTTTGACTTGGTTTGACGAAGGGAAAAAATGTTTTTAATATGTCAATTATTTGTTTTGTCAAATTTTGACGGAGTTGACTCCTTAAGTTTTGGCCAATGAGCTAACTCCAAAGGACGTAAGGTTAACAACTGTATAGATGCATTACAAGGATAATATTGGTATTATAAATATGCAAATTGATTGAAATTAGTCAAAAAGTACACTTTATTGGCGGTTACTTAACAAATAGACACACTAGTTCACTTCTCAAACCATTTATGGGTTATTGTGACTATGCCCTTACCTCGGGTCATTAGTGTAATTAATTCAAATTTTGAGCTCAAAAGTGATAATAAGTGTGGTGTAACGAATAAGTGGGATTTAACGAGATATTGAAATTCTCACACAATAGTCTATCAAGATTTTATTTTTCACAGCTAAGTATCAGCTCGCTAGATGAGAAGCGACAGTAAGAGCGATAGCGAGAGGATATCGATTAACACGATAGTAAAGGCAAGAGCGCTAGGATAATTGCGGAAAAGCGTCAAACGAAAGAGAGGTTTGAGAGCGAGACTATCTGTCAATTTAGAATATTAGGTGACATGAGACCCGACTTTGGTCGAAGAAACATGCAAAAGCCCAATCCTATACTAGTAAAATAGTCATCAGGCTTGGGGAATCGGATCTGCTCTGTTCGGCCCTTTCCTTCTATTAGAGGCAGAAGCCTGATTAAAAATGTCTACCGAAGTTGAGCCGGCCAATATTATTATTCTTCTTTTAAAGACCAATCAGAATTAAGATTTCAAGCTCGATTGCTTCAAGAGTTAAAGCTATTGAAATTTATCGCATCTATCTCTATGGAAAAAATATTATTTCCATGATTCATATGTCTTTCTACTCTCAACTAAGTATTTACTTTAGTAACAAGTACCATACCTTCTAGCGACGATCGAGGGGGATGAACGGGACGAGAATCTCCAACCACTTGTCCCTGCAAGATTAGAAACTCGTTTGAAATAGAAGCGAGAGTTTAATCCGTCATTATCATACTTTTGAGGTTGATCCTTTCGGCATCAAACAAGGATCTCTTGATCCATAGACATCACTCGATTTGCCACATACAATCACTCGTATGAACATTTTTGTACCACGATCATAAGAGTGATTGTCGTCCAATAAGTGAATTAGATAGTGCAAACAGATTTCCTTATCAAACCATCGTTAAACCAACCAAACTACTCTGCTAGGTTGGACTTTGAACACAATAGTCAACACTTTTTGGTACACAAAATGTGCAACTCCCTAGAATTATGGAATAATAACTTATCCAAAAAATAGAACAATTGGCCTGAAGTTGTATGACTTCAGTACAAAAAGAACCCAAAAGTAAAACCCCTGCTTGACCCTTTTCTTCTTCTCTACGCTTAAGATCAGACAACCAACAAAACAACAGACTGTGAGAGCTGAGTTTATCACGCGGATCGACTGAGTCAATACCCGAACCACCACCCTATATGCTCAGTGCCAGGTTTAGAATGGAATACCTAAGCAAAAACCAGCCCAAAACATCTCATGAACCTGACCCCCCAGCTGTGCAAGGATCCCCCGCGGTTCGTTCTTGACTCGAAACCCTCTTACATAACTTTGCCTTCCAAAAACAAAAACACAAATTACTTGCTTTAGTAGATTAGATAGCCTACACAATGCTTCATTCTTGCATGCTAATTGCAATGAAGGGCCTCTTTAATTCCCTGAATTGTGCGAGACATGAGAGCGTTCACGGTGTCAACTGACTCCATTGTGAGCTTGGCTGCAGGGAGGCTGTTCACCAATATCTGAAACCCTACTGTTAGTAGGCAGCCGCAGCCACTGCCACTGCCACTGCCACTGCCGCCTTCTTCTTTGGCCAAAGTCCCATTGCAAGCAGTGTCAGGCCCGCCAGCCCTGGCAAAACAATCTGGAACTATTGAAAACCCTGATGGCAGGAAAGCTACGCAGTCAGACTCCCCTCCACTCATCACCACATTCATTCCTGGTATGTCGACGGCTGCGTATACTATCAATGAGCTCGAAATGTCTGTCGACGTCTCTTGCAGTATCAACATGCTGTTCTGATTCCCATTATTAGCCGCAGTCTGCAAGGTTGGGCAAGAAAAAAAAATTATAAAATCAACATTAGTGGTTCCAGGCCACCTTAAGTAGAAATGTGAGAGAAGTCGGTGTAATTACGCCAGAACGCAGAAGAGAAATGCTGTTGCCACGATCTTGGCCCTTCGAAATGCAGACCATCTGCTGCATTGGACCGCCATGGGATAGCACGTCCCATTGGCTCCTGAGCCGTTCATCTTGCAATAGATCAAACAGGCGCTGCCGCGTAACAGGCATCCATACGGACATCGTGGCACTCAACACAACCCCTTGTGGCTCACCCGGGTTATTTGTACCATTCCGGATCATTAGCCTTGCATCTTCACCTATATTTCCAACTTGGACCAACTCCCACTTGTGATATGTTGCACAAACCCCAGCACAGAAGTTACGGGTCATGCGTTGTGCTAGCTTTGCCACACTTCTCTTCCCGCTCACAGTAATGGCTGTTTTGCATGTAACTGTGTCAGAATCCAGTATAACATTTTAATCAGAGAAGTGAAAATATGGATTCACCAAAATGACCTGGATGATCTTCACCAGGGACGCTAGAAGACATGATGGCAGCCAAACACTCGCATTGACGTTGTAGGGTGGCAACCCATCTTTGTGCACCAAATCCTATGCCAGACCTGACTAATGGCCGGAAGATATGTTGGACACCACTTTCATCATATTCTGAATGTTCGACCCAGGTAACCTGCATTTTAACTTTCATTGTCACCACCAGTTCTCTATATTTTTAGCAACAAATCCTAGGTACTAACAAGCTCGTGTAACATTTTGCCAGTAAATTTTTATTCAGGTGGTGAATCCTTTTCCTTCCATTTCATAACACCATTACAACTAAGTCAAAGTTGAATGACATGTTTACAGATATCTTACGCCTAGGTTAAAGTGATTTCCTCTCCTTCGCTTGCTTTTTCTCGTCTCTGAAAATC